>UXGD01000876.1:0-44384 GCA_900474315.1 Torymus auratus
AGGTGTGCTCCTAAAAAAAATTTTTGCCAGTTTTGTGACACAAAAAGTGTGATAGTTTGGCGGATTTACTCATATAGTCGAAGCCTTCTACTCCGATCCTCTCTCGCACCTGACGATACGAAACTCGGGCGAGAGAGCGAGAAAGCAAGACCCCATATCATCATTTGAAAATCCGTACGCACTCATCTGACCTTGACACGCTCTTTCTCCCTCTCTTTCTCCGGCTCATGCACGGTGCTATGCAGCAGCCTCCACCTCCACCCGTCCCCACCCGCGCACATAACATATACATCCACGAAAGGATTCCCGTCGCTCGTCCGCGACCCCGTTGCGCGCGTCCGATGCGCGGGGGAGGCGTACGTAGTAGTCGGCCGTATATTATACGCGAACATCTGGTCCGCGGAAAGTGTGGGAGACGTTGCAGGGAAAGATCATTAATTATATATATACACACATACGTATTATGAACGAAGCGCGTGACGAGAAACAATTTTTTAATTCGTTCTGTCTTGATTCTTTGCCGGATTAATGGTTTTCGAACTGGGCTCTATTCGGGGTATAGTAAAATATTGGGCGCGTATATAATGCGGGACATATGTACGGATTTTTTTCAGAGCGAGAGATATTGTTCGTCGCGGAAGTGGGTCGCGTATAATATATAGTGCGCGCGTTTATATACTCCCGCGTGTGTTTGTTTATTTAATTAATTATACGTTCCCTCCTTATCCGACGCGCATCGCGAATTAATTTGCATGACATTTGAAAGCGAATAAAGTTTTTTATTATAGTGAAACCCGGTAATTGAACCCGAGGGCTATATTATACATACACTTCGCGCAGATATATAATATATATAACGTCGCGTCGGCGACATTTAATTTGCTGCGAATTATAATATATATACGCATCTTTTTTTCTCCTGCATTATTCATAAAGTTCTTTATAATAAATATGCCCGCAGAATGTTATAATACTTTTTTGCTTATGGACTATATATACATATGTACCGCTCTTATAACGTTCGCTGACGTAATACGAATTTGATAAAACTTTTGCCCGATGGATCCGATAATATCGGCAAAGTCACGAGACTCCGTTCTCCTCTCTCTGCTCATCATCTCGAAAAGAAAAACACATCTACCGTCGATTTCCCAACATTGCTTTATTTATCAGCGATAGCGCTCGGGAGTGTATATACGGCGGCGCGCGATGAACTAGTCAGACAAGACGAAGAACTCCTCGTCGGAGCATACTCCTCGATACAATAACTTGCAGACTATCGAGGAAACGCTATTTGGAGCAGCGCCTATATAGATTCGAAAAACGTAGACAATTTCGGTCGTAAAATCGCGCTTAAGGAAAAATTGTGAGATAGCTCGGTTGGCCTGTTTCTCTGTCTCGGCGCAAGAATAAACAGCGTGTTTCGGAAATTGTTAAAACCCTTTCGCGGACGCTACTATACTGCTGCTTCTATTTGCATATTATTGCTCGTGCCGTTTCGGAGTTTTAATCGCCGGAGTTTGAACAATTACGAAGTTCGCTCTCTGTGCGCGAGTGCGCGAATATCCTCCAGCAGAGTAAATTATGATTCTCACGCTAGTGATGATTAAGGCCAGCAGGAATTTAAATTTCCCCCGCTTGGGAGTGGTTATATTATATACTTTTCGCTATAACCGCGTTATTGGCTTTATTTTGTTTGAAAAGTCCAACATAATTCTAAAGTCTCTTCTCCGTTACATAATTCTGCACAGTAATATAACATACTATTAAACATTTTTATTTTTTCTAAAAAATAAATAAATTGTCTTTTTCGTACGTATTAATCCAACGGTATATATTTACGTAAATACAGGTAAACAAAAGAAGGGTAGAATTAATATCGCCGTAACCCTCCAACATGGCCACCAAAGAAGTCTAATATCTGCCGATTGTATGGCATCCATTCTCCATACATACACACACACCAAACCCATTCCGGCAAAGCAAAGATACCTTTTTTTTTTCTTCGTTTGCCTTTTAGATATCGTCTCGAGCCTTCTCAAATAACACAGAACGTGCGCCGTAGCAAAAGGATTTTTCGAGCTCTCCGGACTTTACGCCAGGATCGCGCTAACAACTCTAACCGAAACTTTAGAATGGTTTCTCATACTTTGAAATCGTAAAACTTATCTTACAACTTCCATACTCTTCTCTTCGAGTTTCTTTGAAGTATGTCAATATTCCTTACGCTCTTATATATACTTTATTTTCTCGTATCATCCTTTTAGCCGAGCGCGCGCATCTTTCCTATTATACATATACCCAGCAGCACAACGATTCACATCTGTACCTACACTCTATGCTCACCGATCGATCAGAACTTTTTCATCTTTGATCCCGCCACTCCCTACTATATATACCTCCGTTTTCAATTCGACAGGCAAAGAATAATAATCGCGCGCAGGTCGAGACCGCGGTGGCGGCGCCCTGAATGGGACAGGTAATCAAGGGCCGGGCATCCCCTCTTTTGATGCGAGGAAATTACTCGCGGCGGTGCACCTGTGTGTTATGTGCCAGAGAGAGAGAGAGAGAGAAGAGCGCGCGTATTGTCTCGGGGCGCAGTGCAGCTGCTCGGCGAAAGAGCGAATCTGACCAATTCTCTCTCTTCCCTCTCGTTCTCTCTCTCACTCTATGGGAGCTCGACTAAACGCTTCGGGTGGTACACAGTGGTTTTCGTTCGTCCGACTCGTTTTCTGCTGGAATTGATTTCTCGCAAACGCGAGCACCCGGCGATTCGTTTCGAAAGCAGCAGAGACTTTTGATTGGATCACCCTCGCGCGACGATGTTTTTTCCTGTGGACGCGTCTTGAAAGTTTTAAATGTCAATTCTTTCGGTATATAAATGTATTCCACGATCGCTATTGGTTTATAGTGAATTCGCCTCTATATATATACTCTGACCGCTTGAATGTCTAATTTTCCCCGTCGCGTACCGAGTGCACCGTTGATGATATAACTATATGTATATCGCAGTGAAAGAAGTTTGCAGCAGAATATATATCTATATGTATACGCCTTAATTAACGAAAGGCGTTGCAAAAATGAAATTCCCAATTTAATTAGCAAGGCTGCCTTTTATATATATATATATACATACAATGAACGCGTCCCCTTGAGCACACGCAATTAGACGAGGCGACAACGTCAAAGCTCGTTCTCACTCAGGAGCTTTGCAGGACTTCGCCATCAGCGTGCAGCGCGCTCCTCCCGCATATTATATAACGAGCGCCGGCTCTCATCCATCCATCCATTCGTAAAGCAACAATGCTTCGAAAGAAATAATAAGCAGCTCGACGTGCATATAGTATGTCCCAGAAAATTCATCAGCGCGTCAGGTGCAGCGAACGCGAGCACTCGACAAAAGAAGCCGCCGAACTGCAAACATATAGAAAGCTGCAAAGACAAAGCTCTCTCCTCTATATAATATATGTTCCGCACGTCGTCGTCCCTCGCGCGCATCACGTGTAAATACACGCGTCGCGTTATTATTGTACCTACCGCGTACTTATATGCGTCTCGTCGGAACTCTGCGAAAGAAAAAAAATGTTCGACGGATAATTAGAAAAGCCATTAAAACAAAAATATCTCCTCTATGTATAAAGGAAGCGAGAGTAGAGACGCCCGGAGACGAAGTGGAATGAGAGAAAGAGGCGAGGACGTCCCGCATGTACACGGGGCCAGCTTGCGCGCGCATATATATATATTTTCCTTCGTCTTTGCCTTTTTTCTTCGCCTCTTTTTCGTCTGACGCGCGTCTACCTATATATATAAGCGCGTTGTCTCTCGCAGAAATTCAATATTCCCAGGCCATACCTGACAAGGCAGTTACTCGAGCGCCTGCGCGCACCCCGTATATAAAGTTCCTGTTGTTTCAGGCTGCGCGCCTTTCATCGTCCGGCTTTGCCTCTCGCGCACAGACACATATATACGCCCACGTTCGTGTGCTATGCGGTTCTAGCTGAGAGAGAGCCGCCCAGAGGCCCTAATGGCTCGCGCACAGGTACGTGTGTACTCAGGGGCTTACGCGAGTACGCAAGAAAATGTGTGTGTGTGTACACCGACCTCTAGAGGTATACATATATAGATGTGGACCTGCTGAATGGACAAACATTCGTTAAAACGAGCGCCAGAGGTCTCCTAAGTTCAATATAACGATGAGTTCGCTCTCGTTCTTTTATTCTTTCCTTTGCGCGCACATCACGCACATATGTGCCCGTGTTACGTCGTCGTCATCGCACATCCTCTACTCTTGTCTTTTTTTTCATTTCCTTCGACGTTGTATTATTATTCGCGAGAGTAGGCCGCTAAGCGCGCTGCTTGCGTCATGACGAACGCGTACACGATGCGCTTAGAAATTCTTCTTTTCTTCGAGAGCAGCTTGCATGAGTTTTTCTCTCGCTCTTGAGGCATATAGAACACCTGCGCTATGTGCTCTGCTATTGGAATATTTTTAGGCTTAATATGTCACGCTGTTTCTCGTTCCAAAGCTTTTGTTTTTTTTCTCCGTCTTTTCCCCGTATATAACGAGAGAGCTCGATGAGGACGTTTCGGTGGTCGCAGCGCGCACTTTTTGCCTATCGCCGACGACGAGAGCTGCTATACTTACACGGTAATTCAATACGTTTGGCAGAGCGCGTATATATAGGGGATTGGATATCGCGGGAGAGTGCTGGAGCCCGACGCGACCGCGCGGGGGGACGCGTTTCGTTGATTTTGAAAAAGGAGCGATTAAGCCGATTGCGCGGAAACGAGAGAAGTACACGCGGCTTATATATATGAGCAGATGAAAGATGTTGTTTTGGACGTTGATTTGATTAATGGCGACCTTTTATGGTGTATATACGCTCGTATTGGCTTTCGTTGGAATAATAAAACACGATCTTTTGGAAAAATGTATGCGTACCTATACGTCATTTATTATAATTACGAGCAATGGGCTTTATTGAAAGTCAATTATTTGTATTATCATTAAGGATCTTAATTTATGCCTCGAGCGGCACTCCAACTGCCGATAACATCTGCGTTTCTTGTACATACGTAAGAATTTTTCGAAGTGAAAGCTATATATATGTATGTGCGTGGGTATGTAATTTTAACTTTTCAGTATACAAAGATGACTCACGGCTTCGGTCAGTAAGTCACGTACACTATATAGTTCTATCTTTCAAAATATATGTGCATATTTCTATATATACGTATCCGTTGAACTGATCTTGTTTTCGAAAACGGCTATAGAGCACAAACTTTGGCTAGAAAACTTATTTCAGCTATATCGACAGCGCTGTAACTTGCTTTCAAATGGAATTGTGTTCGCTTTTCAGAATTCATTTCGAAACACAGAAAGTCTCATAGAAAAGTCTCATCTAAAGATATATCATTTATCAGTGTACACCGCATATTCGGTTTGATAATCCAACAATATCTTTCGTTCACATCCGCCTCCAAAATGAAATCGCGCGCACAATAATAATTCCACCTCTTTTATTATACATATAATATATATTTGACGAAAATAAACGGCGCGCGAGGCAGCGAGAATAATATACATCATAAATATGGCTAAACTTTAATTACATCGCTCGCTCACGCTCGCGCGAGTTTTTATTAAACGCGGATCTTGAATTAAGCCGAGCGTCAATCACACCTGCCAATCGCAAAATCGCTCGCAGCCGCAGCTCTTTATGTAATATATAATACAGCAAATTAGCACGCGCGTGCGCGCCGCCTGCGCAGAAGGGCGCGCGGATAAAAAAGCAGCAGCGCCGGCTTCGCTCGAGCGTATAAAAATCTCCGTATATATATATAAATCTCATTTCCCCGTGGGTGGTGGTAGCGGCGTCGGCGCACATGCGCGAACGGAAAAGGGAAAAGTATGGAAGGTTCGCATGTACCGCTTATATTGTTAGTTTATACGTGTTTATAGCGAAAGAGCGCATTGATAAACATTACATTCAATGAAGATCCGATTTCAATTTACACTGTATGTGCTGTGTTTTCGGTGCACTGTATCCTCGCTCCCTTTTTTTCCCTATAATAGTCATGCTCTTCGCATTGTCCGTATCTCTCTCTTCGCGCAATTTGCCAGGCGACATCGCCAGCGGTCGGTTCTCTCGTTGCGCGCGCGGTAATGTTTGTCTTTATATATATAGTAATAAAAAAAGGAAGAAATGAGAATGAAGCGCGCGCGCGCTTTTTATGGGTCGGATCGATGCGAGTATCGAGAACTCCGCGGGATATGATGCACAATGTATAGAGCTTTATAGTGTAATTCGAACGCGACGTATTTTTTATAAATATAATTATACTCGCTTTTCCGGTATACAATAATCTATGTTGATTGCAATATATATTTCAAAATATTTACTCCAATCAAACCGTTTCCGTTTCTCTAATTTATTATCGCCTATACACACATACCTATGTAAGTATATAATATATCCTCATCGTATATATTAAGAAAGATACCTCACCGAGGAAATTTAATTATACGCGTTCACAAAATTCCCTCTCCGCATCCTTAATTGAAACTTAATCGCGCCGCCGCTTCGGCTATATAACGCGTTCCGCGCGTTTATTAGAAACTCGCAACGGGCGAGAAAATATTCTCCATTGCAAAGCTAATCGCTCTCCAGCCATCCTGTTATGCATCATTCTTACCCATACTTTCCCATCGCAGAGGATCGTTCCGCGCTCGCGCAATTTTCCGACAATACAAATTGAGCCGCTGCCTTTTCCACTCGAGCTTTCTCTCTCGTTTTCTTTTTCGCCGCGCCACCGTCGCAAGAAAAATACGACTACGCGAGCGTACGCTTTTTTCATCTGCCGCGCACAACTTCACTATACTGTATGTATATAAAAAAAAGTCGTCAATATTTTCTACTCTCCCTCTTTCGCCCTTTCGGTTATACGGAGAACCTTCGAATGCAGCAGCGGCAGGCGTTGCGGTAGTAAAGGTTGATTTAAGGTAGCGAAAATGTCTATTGCGCACAGATTGATCCGCCATTAAAGGAAGATTTCTCATGCCTTCTATTCGTACAGTATACACACACGTGTGCACAGAAGGTCCGAGGTTCCTGTGTGTGCCTTATACCCTCCGACCCTGACTTTTCTCCATTCTTCCATTCTTTCCCTTAACTTTTTTTTCTTCCTTTCTTTCCATCTGCGGCTCTCTCGGCTCGCTCGCGACTTTTGCCAACCGGTAATAAACCTTTCTTTATTATTCTATAATCTCGTGCGCAGTCCCATTGCCTCGGCTGTAATGCTAAATCCGACGTTGAAGAAGCTCCTCACCCGCCTACAGGTACCGCAATAAATTTCCTCGCTTTTTTCCCGCCTCTCACTCTCTCTGCCTCTCTCTCTCTTTCTCCCTTCCATTTTGCCGAGTCTCACTTTCTCTCTCTCTTCCTCTCGCTTGTTCGATGATGCTCGTATCTATGCGACGTACTCTCGGTCTTTGAATTTTATACTTTAATTTACCTCGCGTCTTTTCCAATTCTCGATAAATTGCCGCGTAAGAACCTTTGTTGTAAAAAATGATTTTATTGAGAGTTTTCGGAAAAAATTTATCGTCATTCCGTCGAAAAGTTATTTAAGACTCCATATAATTCGAGGTATAAGTGTTAAACGTAAGAAGTTATTTATATTCGTTCGAGAGAAGATACTAAAATTTTGACTGTATAAAGTTGTCAAAAGAACGTACAAGTGAGGTTTTTATAGCACCCACGTAAAAAAAAAGAACTCAACTGTATCAATATTTCAACTTGAAAGCCGTCCAGTTTGGTACACCGAGCTCTGGCCAAAGATTTGATAAAAAAAGGTTTTACGCTTTTTGCGCGTGAATGCGCGCCACAGGGAATTTCCGTTTTTCCTTGCGCGATTTACAAAATTTAGAAAATTGCATTAATCACGCTTTTAACGCCCTTTTCGTACCTACATACAGACAGGTATTTCCTAAAATTTATAAAAGATTTTTCCGGGATGTAAATTTCTGCCTGTATAAACCAATTTTACAGACTTTATCACGTTATAAGCGATTATTATATAAAATGTATAGACTCTAACGCTGTATTTATATTTTAATTCAATTTTCCTACTTTCAAGCGGATACGTTTATAATATATTCATATACACTAAAATACAGACCAATATGAAACGTATTTTTGAATCCTGATTCGAATAAATTCAGAATCGAGCCAAGTATATACTTCAAGCTTAATGAAACAAAAATTATCTCTCACGAATCTATATTTCCATATCCCGTTTAGCCGCACGCTTGAAAAGTCGCAGGGGTTCGGCGCCCGTCTCTTCCACGCTAATCCCGATTTAGAGATTAATAAATATCTAAATACCTGACTCTGATGATGCTCATCACGCGTGCACGCGCTGTCGTGGGGCGTTCACGCACTTATATCCCATGCACGAGGCATCATAAATTTTTCCACAAAATTATTTTCACCCATCAATCACCATCATTCCCTCACCCTCCTCGTTCGTCTCTGTAATACCCATCCCTCATCTCCTTCGCGCCCGCCTCTCCTCTATATATATACACACGAAGCCCGCAGTGCATCGGACGCAGCTTTTTCTTTCATATACAGCGCGCGAGCTCTCGAGAGGCGGTGGCTGGGCCACTATATAGCCCTCGAGAGCTCGTGCACTCTCCGCTGGGAGAGAGAACGAGAGCTTTCAGGGTCTTCTCCGAGAGAGAGAGAGAGAGAGAGAGAGAGAGAGAACCGTGTGAGCCTCGTCGGCAAAAGTCGTGCTCCCGTGTCTTTCGCCTCTGCGGGAAAACCTAAACGAAATTGTGGCTTCGCAGCGCCGCATGCGCCCCGTCGTTCTTTATTTTTCCCTTCTTTTCGCGCGCTGCACGCGAGAAAGAGAGATGCGGAGAGAGGCCAAGAGAAAGAGAGAGAGAGAGAGAGAAAGACGAGACGGGATATCGAGCGAGCGGAGATGTAGAATACGATACTTTGCTGGCCGCGAGCTCGAGCGCGTTGCGATCGTGTGCGCCTGTGTGATGCGACGACGACCCTTTCCCTGGAAAAAAGAGACAAGTCGAAGAAAGAGAGACAGCCCGTCGTATATGGGCAAGATGGAACAAAAAAGACAGACACGTCGCAGACGATGTATCGGTACTGCGTAGTATATGTGCGTGTGTGTGGGGAGGCTATATGGAGCAGCTCACGCGAGACGAGCCCGTGGTTGCGGTGTGGGCTGGACCGGAATAATGCTGCCGACGGGGGCGGGAAACCCGTCGCGATGATTTTTCTCGCGATCGTTATAATAGAAGCGGCTGACGCGTGTATTTTTGCCGTCGATCAGAGCCGAAAATGACCTTTCTTTCACTTCGGAGAAAGTTTTACTTATATGAGTGTAAAGGAAGAAGAAAAAAAACTTAGATTAGAGACTTTGATGGCCGCGCTTTGATCGTCTTTTTAACGCGTGGAATTTCAAAGCTACGCAACCGGCGCTGCACTTACGTAAGGCTTTTGCTACCATGAGTCTTTCTTTATTTTTAACTCGGGAAAATAGCCGACCAGAGTGAAAGCTAATATTGGAAATAAAGTTCATTTTTCACTCTCTCGGGAGTTTTGAAAATTCTCGATTTCACTGTGAGCGACGGGCAAGTATGATGTTTTGTTCCAAGTAATTTACGTAAAGTTAGTTGGATAAGTGTTATTTAAATATAGAAAAACAATTTTTGAAGGTATTTTTAAAATGTCTATCTTAAAGTCGAGCAACTTCCGTTTAAAAAACCAAATCAAACATCTCATCTGTTAATTTCAAAATCAAGTTTATTTACAACACATTCGAGAGAATTTTTCATTTCGAAAAGAAGTAGTTCAAACCGCGTTTAAAGGATAAGGAAGAGTAATTTCTGGGAAACTGGCTGTAGACGACGATGGGCGAGTATAGTCGGTCGAAACGAGCGCTGCACACATATTTAGATGAGAAGATTGTCCTTCTATAACAAAGCGAAACCTCTGTAAAAATGTGGTCTGCGAGAAACACTCGGCCCGGTCACGGTCTTGTGCCCAAGACGAGTTCGAACTCTGACCTGAGCGCTGCGGGTGACCCTGACGTTATATACGTATACCTGATGGCACCTAATGCTAATGACAGACTTGGACCAGACGATTGTGCTCGCCGACAGCTGCGTTCCGAGTCTAATTACTTCTGTAAACTTAGGTTTCGTTTGGGCCCCACTAAAGAGAAACTCCGGAATCTCCCCCTTGGGAATCCTATTATAGAAGGGCCATGCCGTACTAGAGGCTGCCATATTGAAATTGAAGGGCGACCATATTGTAAGACGCTAAAATCAATTCTTATTGGTGGATTGGTGGAAGGCCGAACGCCGACAGTGACCCTAGCGCGCTTGTTAAAATACTAGTGGTATTAAAAGTTTCGCTAAGGCAAATCTATCTACATGCTGACCGTAACGGCAATTACAATATTAACACTTTCCCAAAACTGTCGGTGCACTCTGACTTTTTCCAGATCTCCGAAAACTACGAAATATAATAAAGTAAAAATGGCCTCTCTCCTAAAAGCTCCGTCTCTCTTTCCACCCATCAGCTGAACAATTTTTCAAAACACTGCAGCAGCCGAGATAGTGCTCCAGATCGTTAGCCAAGCCCTCAATTTTCAAGGAATCAGCGGACGTGCACATCAAAGCGCAAAACCCGCGCAGGCAAGCGGAGAGAGAGCTTCGTCTTTTCTCTGCGCTTCCCTCGAACGCCAGCTGCGCCCGCTCATCTCCTCGGCATTTTGAAAAACATCCGCCTCGCGTGCGCCACTTTGCGTTTTATATACATCCACGTGCGCGTTGCACTTGGCATTCCTCGGCGGCAACAACGGGCCTCGTTGTTTCTCTACAGATATCCTACATGTATATACAGCCAAGCGCGTGAATTTTTCGGCGAGTAGCGCTGGGAACGTGCGAGCTTTCCCGGTGCAGTGTTTCCCGTGAGAACATGGAGAGAGGAGGAGGACGAGGAGAAGAGTTGGAATGGGCGAAGGCGTTTGACGTGTTTCGTAGAATGTTGGATTTATTGTGATGAAGTTTCTACAGTTCTCTTGCGAGGAATTTTTCTTTATGGAGATTACGCAATGTATTGGGAGACGTGGAGGAAGAAAGCATTGGCGAACGCAAGTTTATGGAGTTTCGTTGTGGAGGAAAAGCTCGGGAAACTCGATTTTTTTTTTTACTTTTTCTGCTGCTAGTTTGAAAGTTTCCGTATTTTTAACAAATTTCGTTACTTTGCGTCAGAAAAATTATTCAAAAAGTTTTGGGTTTTAAATAACACCATTTGAACTTTTTGTACAATATATTCCTGAATTCCTTTAAAATAAATCTAATATTATTGATAAATCACGTTGCACATAATGTATGATAACAATTTTTAATTGAACTAGTTTTTCGTTTAATATACTATAAAGGATGTCGGAGCCTATATATCTGGAATACCATTATACTTATATCTACATTCTCATATTTTCCATTATTTTTATTCAATTTTTAATTTTCATTAATTATCTTTGCCATTGGGCGACTGCAAGCGCAGGATGATTGCGATAATTTAAAAAAACTTGAAACTAAATTTGAATAATGTAAAACTCGATGTAGGAATCTGTAATTCGCTCCGATATCCCCTTATTCCAAGAAATTTCATATTAATACCATCAGTGGTATTAGAAGACTCCGAATAACTCAAATTAAACATTGAAATGAGAATAATACAAAAAGTAATAATTTGATGTTATTTTTTTTACTATTTTTCGTTATACAGCTATGATTTTTCTTTCAAAATTTGCAAAAAATATATCCATATCTTTTTATACCGGATTCAAAATTTAAACTTTTAAAATTTAAACTAAAAATCTTATTTTTTAGTGCCACATCACGACGTGATAGTGTGATATATATATCAAATATATATATAACACACCTGTAAATAATCATATATATACATTTTGAATTATCGGCAAATATACGTATGTTATATCGTCGCGCGGTACAAAAAAAAACCAACTTCTTTAAGTTCGTGCAAAACTGGCCTTTCTTCGCGCGAACTCAAAGTTGGCTTTTTTCGTACCGCGTGATGATAATATGTACAAGAAATTTTATTGCCCAGAAAACTATACTTAGCAGAAATCAAACAAACTTAATCGCTACACTCTCAACTATAATATAAAACTTCATACCCTCTAAACTCTACAGTACCATCCCCCTCTATATATAATCGCACACTTTCAGCAAGACCATTCCAACAGCGACCAATCGCGGGTTTAATTCACGCTCTCTCTCTCTCGAAACATCGAAAAGCAAACGCGCAGCCATATAGAAGCAGCGCACGGCTATTCCCGGCGCCTGGCGCTGCCCATGAAAGCGAGAGGCCATCTCCCGCTTGCGCGATATATAATACGCCGGGCGCGAATATGGGCTGTCGAATCCCTGGCTCCGGAAAACCGTCGTATACTCACACCCACGCTCGCGCGAGTGTGTATCGGTGGGACAGGCGATTAGGGAGCACTGCGCCGTCGCCCTGCAGCTGCCGCCCATCCGGGAACTCTAAAGAGAGAGAGGGGGAGAAAAAGATATAGAGATAGCCGGGCTATGCGGAGGGACAGTATAAGATCGATTTCTTATTACCGCGTCGTCGTGGAAACTTTCGTGTGTTTGCGCTCGCGGCGCGCTTTGAAGATCGACGAGTTATGAATTTCTTTTTCCTTACGGCCGGTTTATGCGCGTGTATATAGGTATAGACGGCGGTGCTATGCCGGTCTGTACACACTTTTATTATTATCTTTTTTCTTTTTAACGTCAATATAATAAGAGTAAAAAAAGGTGGAGTGAGTTTGTACACATATAGCCGAGGAAATTTTCTGAGCGGAAAGGAGAAGGGAAGAATCTTTTTTTTTTATTATATACTAATCTTGGAATCGTATGCCGAGCGAATGATTTCGATAAGCGATTAATCGAGGCTGAAAGGAAACCGTTGTACCATCAGGCTATATGTAGGACGCGGGTATACGTAAACTCAGAATGAAATTCAACAGAAAAATGGAAAAAGGGGAAGTCATCCGACACGTGCTCGCGTTGTAAAAGCCTCTCGGTTTGTATCATAAATCAACATTTTATTATTTCGTCGCGAAGCGTGGAATATTTTGCGCGCGTCCGCCAGTTGTTGTTACATATACCTCGCAAATTAGATGGATGTGGAACGACGTGGCGCTCGATAAAAGTGCGTCGACAAAAGTATTTTGAAGCGCCACGTCGCTACTCAGGGGCCTAGCCGACACGTAACGTATATTATTTTTATCGTTAAAAGAATGTTAAAAAACATTCGTGGAATGAAAAACGAACGTTCGCGAATGCCGGATAAGGTATATACATACGGAGTGTGCGTACATGGACATATCAGGATATCAAAATATTTGGCAGCGAAAGGCGCGCGGGTGTGTAACGTCGAAACATGTCGCGGAGTAGTTCCAGCATGTTTCGGCCGTTAAAATTTCCGCGCTCGCTCGCTGAAAAGATAAACAGGGAGGCTACTATGGTATAGATCGGTATTTATATTGTTTAATATATATATACTGTGCGCGTCGAGAGAAAGGAATATCCGGCTCGCGATCGTAAATATATACATATAGTCTGAGCGGATGCGCGCACGGAGAAGCAATAAAAATAAGGATAATGCAAATCGGATCTTATCGTAAAAAATGGAAATCAATATTTGAAATTGAACAGCGGAATAAGGCAGTAAAGGAAATAACCGAACTAATAGAACTATGCGCGCGCGCCGCGGCTTTTATCTTCGAGGCGAAACAAAAAATAAAATGAAAGCCTATATATACGGCTCTTCTGAGGCTTTCGATAAACTTATCTTTTTTCCCCCCTTTATTTCTCGATAAAAAATCTGGAATTTGCTGTTCGAAAAATTGTTGAACGTATCAATAAAATACAATTCTTTGGATATTGTATAGTATATAATTAGTTAAAGCGATTTATTAACAAAGATATATAGAGCTTTATCACTGAACGAAGGGAATCATTATGACGTCCGAATTATTACATAACGAGTAATGACTTATGAAGGCACTATACAGCCTTTAAAATTAAATCCTCTCAGCATGATTCTACTTATTACACAACCACTCATTACAACTATATATAGCAATATGGTCGATATCACGCGTCGTCCAGTTATATATTCTACGTCAGCTATACAGCCCACCCTGCCATCACAGCAGGTCTCATGAAATAATAAAAATTACAATCACTATACTTACTTCCCGCAAAAATAGGCTAGTGACACTTCAAATCTCACACTCGGCCTCTATAATACAAAGAAGAAGAAAAAAAAAATCAGAAAGCCCTAGATCCGCAGACAAGAACAACCGGGCTGTCGGTTACGGCGCTTGTCCGTGGCGCATAATACCCGAGCGACCGAGCGAGAGATAATTGCGCGGCTGTGTATATGCGCGTGTGCGCGCGTATTAAGTGCAGCTCGAGAGACAGAGCATGCATGCATATACAGCGACGAGAGCAAAGCGAGTTACATACCCGTTGCGGGGCTTCTTCCTCTCCCACTCCGCTATATACACATTTCTTCCTTCTGCGCGACCCGGAATATTTTAGACGAAATAAGAGAGGGAGGCTTTCGCATTGCGCTCTCTCTTTCTCTCTGATGTAAATCAGTTTCAGGGATTTGCGCGCATTTTTGCGCGCTCGCAGAAAATGCCTTTTGTGCGCCGGCTATTCGAGGGAGATTGTGTATGCGCAGTGGTGAGTATAAGAAGGAAGGTAGGGAAGAAACGAAAGAAATGTCCGTATAGAAAGAAGAATTTCCCCGTGCGCGCATGCACGCGGAACTATATGAGACAGACGTCGTCGTCGTTGTCCACGGAGACGTGAGAGAGGTATATTGCGCACGGCGGCGGGTTATACTGACTTTCGGATTTAGCGCCCGGCTATATTGACGTAGTCGGACGTGCGTATTCTTCTCCTCCATCGCTCGCTCTCTCTCTCCCTTTCTCGAGTTTATACATAAATTACGGCCCGTTCCCAAACTCCCGCGCCGCTTTTTATGGTTTTTTTTTTCTTTCTTTCCGGTGAATTATGCAAAGTTCGGGAGCGCGCGCGCCGCGTATGGGTTATTAAGGCGAAAGGGGCGAGAAGACGAATTTATATTTCGGTTTGACGGCCGGGGGGGTTATATTCCGCGGGGGCGTGACTAAAGAGCCGCGACGGCTCTGGAATATCTTAGGCCGGTAATGAGGATTGAATGTAACGATTTTTCGAATGAAATATACTTATTATTCTCGCCCGCGGTGAGAGACGGCGGAGATTGCGGAGCGCTTTGTGCATTGTTATATGTACGAATCTTTACCATTACAATGCCGAAGTGGGGTGTATATATATGGCGCTTATATACGCGCGAAAGAGGAATTTATATTCACTGACGTTGATTGTTAAGTTTCGCGGACGGGTTTTCCGTGATAATAATGAAAAAGATTACGCTTTGTACGTGGTCAGAAAGAACGAACGTTTGAGCTTTTTGTGTAGAGGTAAAAAGCGTATATTGTCGACTCTATACCTTATTGGAAGTGAATTAATTATGCAATTATTGCAATTTTTCTTTAACGTGCCTTACACCAACATTTCTGAATAGACTACTTTCAGTTTATTAATTTTTCCAATTTAGCGTACAACTTGTGCGAAAGTAACATCGTTTTCAGTGGATTTTCATTTTTTTGTTCTCCTACTCGCGCGTAAAAAACATAGCTACCGTTGGAGTTTCGTGTTTTTTCCATATGAATTTTTGACTGAGGGTAGCCGGCAAAGCTTACACAAAAAAATGTGAATTTTTAAACATTACGGACGCACGAGACCGTGCAAAAGCCATAGCCATAGCTACACGTCGTGCATATACTCTCGCGCCAAGATCAATATACACGGTTTCCTATATACGCGCGCCAACTCTCCAATCTCCCCGAGTTCCCTACGGCTCTTTCCCGAAAGTATTAGATACAGGCCCCCACGTGCACCAACCACCCCCTGTGCGCATCTGCACTTTACCCCGTTTTTATAATACCATCGTGCACGCGTCCAACGAAGGGCGGGGAGGTGCAATTAAGCCGTGAAAACCCTTTCGACTTTTTCTACCTGCAGCTGTATCGCGAGCCGGCAGAGCTAATGCTCCTAATGCCGATTTCACGCCGATGACCTTAGACTTATATTATAAGATACCGGCGTGGGATGTACCTATATATATCTGTAGATATATACTGCAGCTTTCGGAGAACACGACTGGGCTGCTAATTCGGACTTGCGAATTTGTCGCTGGAGGAGGAGGAGAACAGCTAGTGCCTGCCCGCGCTGACGGTCGTACTACTACTACTATACAGCTGATGCGCGCAGGTCTGAAAAAGATAAAAAAGAAAAGTGTGTAGAGGGGGTCAGAAGTGCCGCACATCCGCTTTACGACGAGAGCTGTGCGCGCGTACCTGACTCTCCGGCAGCGTTATTATTTTTTTTTCTTCCCCGCCCTTTGCGAAATTTATACTTTTACGAAGAAGCCGCCGCTACTTCTTTTCGCGCGCGTCGAGTTTTTTCTTTTTGTTCAGAATTTCAGCTGCGAGTGATGTTTATGATTTACTGCGCGCACGGTACGAGCGCGCATTCGAATTCCAAAAGTCGAAATTTTCGTTCGGATATATAGTTCGGGCATAAAGCTGTGCCCGAAAATAAGTATGCGACGAATTTCTTGCATAATAGCGTGTATACATGTATACAACAATGTGAACACAGCTGCGGCACTTGTCTACAGCGTATATTTTCATTTTCAACTTGAAAATGTGCAACTGTGTAACGTCATTCTTGGGCTCTCTCTCTCTCTCTCTCTCCGTTCGTTGGCGCTCCGCGTGATTTTAATTAAAATTTTACTGCACAAAAGCCATGAATTCAGCGCTCGCACTCGCGACTTATTAAAAACAATTCCAAAAAGTTTTAAAAAATCCCACGTCCACCCTCCTCTCCCTCATTTCCATGTAATTCCTAGCAGCGGGCGGTTGTTACACCAAATAAAAAAAAAAAAATTTCTACATAATATTCACGTTCTACGCATATACCTCGTCGCGACTTTATATATTATACCTATACACGCGTTTCAGCTGTATAACGTTTCGGAGCGTGCGCGTCCGCTTATACGAGCTCTCCCGTACGAAATCCGACTGCAATTATCTCCGCTTCATTTAACCAAACATTTTCCCCATATCCTCTATGCCCCCTACTTTCTGCTCATCCACCCGCCCGCTATATCCCCCTCTCAGAGCGCGCAGCGAGAAAAAGAAAGCAGAGGGACAGAAAAGGCCGAGCGCATGCAGTCCGTGCAAAAAGAGAGACGAGAGCGAGCGTATATGGTAATTACTTCGCTCTTTCTCTCTCTCCCGGTGCGAGAGCGCATCCCCCTCCTGCGTCATTATGCACTTTCCGCGCGCGTGCTGCACTTGGCGCGCGAATCGCGCATTAGGGGCTCTCTCTCTCTCTTTCCCTGGGGACTATGGGTATAGAAGCGAAAGAGAGAGAGAGAGAAAGTGTATATATTTTTCGGGCTCTCGTTTAAAAGGCCCCGCTGCGAGCGTATATGCGTGCGCGAAGCTGTGAGGGGGCCTTAGGGCTCCGCATGCAGTTGCGAGAAAATCTTAATAAAATCTCTCCCGAGGCCTTTGTGCAGGCTGCAGTGCCCGAAGGTATATTATAAGTGTACGCGAGAACAGTCTGGCCTGCGAGAGAGAGGAGAGCTATAAGGGAAAGAGAGGATGGAATTTCAGGCGCGGTCAGTACGCCCAGCGCAGCTGCTGCTGCTGCTGCGCTCGATAGAGGCTGTGGAAGTGAGGGCAGACTGATAGCGACGGAAACACGCCGATAATCTTTTTTTTCCTCTCTCTCTCCCTTTCCTTTCTCTCGACTCTCTTTCTCTCGTACTTTGCATTTATTTAAACGAGGTCGACGGGGGGGTTGCATTGTGCGCCCGCGCGCTCTGTAGAATCGAGAACGGCGTATATACGTAATTCCTCGGCGCGCTTCGATGTCTATATACCTACCTGTCCGGGGTGAGCACGATTTTCGAACGTGTTTGTACAGAAGATCGAGAGAGACAGAGAGTTGGATCGTCATCTGGTCGGCATTACGAGAACTCTTATTCGAAAATTTACGAGAACTCGCGTGCAAGTCACATGTGCATGAAAGAGAGCTATAGGTACAAAAAACGATACTGGGAAGTACTTTTGAGCCTAGCTGCGAGCGCTTGTTCTCCATTTGGTCAATATATATATAGAGAGAGAGTGTGGAGTGAATAGTTTGTATCAATCGCGCGTCGTCTGTGTATATACAGTTGTAACGAATTCGGACGCGTTCAGCGCACGTTTGATTGGGCATTGTTCCACTATGTATAGCTGGGACTTAGTCTTTGATGCCTGGCTGGTGAGTCCGCACAATTATTTCGTCGTAAAAGCGGTGGGAAGCTTCTTTGGAAAAAATTATTGAGGATCGGTTCTAGGTAGAGCTTTGGTGCGTTTTCGGTTTGAAGGGATTCGAAGAATGAATTATTGTGTAGGAGCATGATGTTTCGGTACAGATTTTACACGAGTTTGTGTTGCTTTATATATTTTATATATTATAGGTAAAATCTATCTTTAGATGATGAAAAGTATGTTTCATCCTGGCCCTTTTAGTTTCAGACGCATTTGATGTGAATCAATATTATGACTTTCCACTGATGATATCTTTGCTCTACAAATAAATTAATAATTATTTAAATGATTTTTCTGAATTTTATCTGAATATATCATCAACGAATATTCTCAAATGTACTATATCGATACATTTGAAAACTATAATATCTTATAATGTATTGAAAAATTACGCATTGCACTATCTCAAGTACCGCTTGAACGTCATATTCTAGCTGCTATATAACAATGGATATTTATCATATGAGATGTCGCATAAATCAGCTGCAGATTTAGTATATTTTTAGCCATAACAATGAACGTTTATTTATTAAATATTAAATATACTCACGTACTATACATAAATATATTTCAAATTTTTAATGCTTTTGTGTACGTCATGTTTATGACAATAATGTCTTTATGTCAACGAAACAAATATTCTATATAATAGCATCTCTGAAATATCAAATGTATATAATGTTCTTATTATTTCCAACATATGAGAACATGTAATATCATGATGAATTAAATTCATATTCATTTGATATTTCATCAGTGAAATACGCATTTAATATTTTATGGATGGATTCGCCATAAAAACATTAAAAAAAAAACGTTAAAACAAAATAACAAATTCTATATTTATTACCGTAAATAAAATACCAAAAAAAAAAACAAAAATTTAATGTTTACAAGCATTTTCAATATATCTGTATCTATTTAAACATACAGCGAGGGAAAATCAACAACGACAAATGACAAAAACCATTCAATTAACAATATATACTCGAGGCAACTTTGAAATTATATAGAATAATAAATATTGCCACTTTATACGACTGTCGCGCGCAAACTGCGAACACCCGTCAAATCAATTCCCTTCATTCGCGATTCTCCTTCTCTCTCTCTCTCTTGCACGCGACATTACGCTATATAGAAAGCGTATATAGAGAACGAATCATATGAAATAGCACACTCATAGTCTCTCCCTCACTCTGGCCTCTCACAAACTTATACTCGCACACACTCACACACAAATCCACCTATATATACGTGAAATCCAGAAATATCATCCCAATTATCCGCACTCGATCACGCTGCCGCTCGCGCGCTGTCGCTCGAGAGAGCGCGCGCGTATACTAGGGCTCGATAAATCATCGCCGACGATAAATCTCGAATCTACATCTTGAAAAAAGAAAAAAAAGCTGCGAGAGAGAGACACCGACGCGACGCTCAGTGCCGTAAGAGGCGTGCGCACACACACACATGTGCGCACGGATAAGTAACACTGTGCAGAGACGCACGAGAGGATCGGATAAAAGAGGCACAAGAATGTAAAGGAAGTTGGCTCTTTCGTGATTTACGCTCTTCGTGAGAGTAGAGAAAGCCGTATGTGTGTGTGTGTGCTACGCCCCACGCGCTCGCGGATTCGAGTTACGAGTGGTGACGAGCGGCGTGCACATGCAGGAGAGGCGACGTCGCGTGGGTGGAATGCATTTTTCCGAAATTTTCGTCGCCGACCCGGCAGCCGAGTGATTTTCGAGAGACAGACACAGTGAGCTGGCTTTTTCCAACTGTAATACGCGTATCGTGTTTTGCCCTCTATCTTTGTACAGGTATATAGGCGCGGCGCCCAACGCGTATCTCTCTCTCTCGCTTTTTTTTTCGTGTACATATAGCTGCGCGACGATAAAGGGGATGAAAAAAATACCTCGCTGTAGTATTAGTGCGCAGTATATATAGGGGGGGTCCTTCTCTCTCTCGCTCCTCTCCAATCCACTTAAACGGGGCTGCTCGATTTATCGCTCGCGTGATCTGTGCTTTCTTTCTCTCTCGGCCGAGTGCCGACGGTGTATACGATTTTTGTAACGCTTTTTAAGTTGAGAAAGGAAGGAGGAGGGACGACGGCGCGTTTTATTTTTCTCATTGGGTTTAATTGCTTTTTGCGGCGCTCTCTCATGCACGAAGATAAGAAGAGCGCACGCATAGCAGTGACAAAGACAAACTGTGCGGTGATAATTATTAAGCATGAGAGGGACAGAGAGAGGGTACATGTATATAACTCGGGGCGCTGGGAATATTACACGCGCGCGAGCGGCTCTTCATAAATTTCTGGAAGGCGTGTATATAGTGCTAACATGTTTGGTTCGTATATATAGCGTGATCCGATAGGCCGGCGTTATATGGCTCACAGGGTGTGTATCTTGCCCGTATATGACGTATTCGCGAGCCGCACGTATAATACGCTTTCTGCTGGCTGGCTGTGTGTGTACTGCTAGTCTACGTCTGTATTCTGGCGACTATGTACCTATACACGTACGCAGAAGCAGAACTGTGGTGATGACGAATCCGAAAAAGCAGCGATTTGGCTCTTTCGGTTCACAGATCCATAGCTATTGACTTTCGGGATCCGGCTACTATTCAAGTCTATACGTATAATGAATAGTAGGTCAGGAAGAATTTTTTACGCGATGCTTTCGTAATACAAGTATTGGTGGAAGCCAGCCCAATCGAATCTCGCTTAATTTTTTCCGATGAGAAATATAGATTGAGAACATGTATACAATATTTCTTTCTAGCCTCTTGAATTTGTATTATCGATCGTCTGCTATCTTCAAACTTCACGTGAATTTTACTACTCAATTTCGCAAAATCTCGAGAAATCCACGTAAAGTACAGAAACGCGCGAGGGTCCAGTAAATTTAACGACGAATTCCACGAAAATCCCAAATTCGCGTAGTTTCACTCCTCCATCATCTTCACTTTTTATATATTTTCCATAAGTAATTTTATCAAAAGTCTTCCGCCCAATCAAGCTAAAAAAATGTTACGTTATTCATTTATATATCCTGAAATCACGATATACGCGAAGGAAAATTGAAACCGCGGCTGTAGTGGGAGCACCTCGTAAACCCGAAATCCATCTATTCCAAAATGCAAACGTTGTTTCCATCTACCACTCCTGGCGCTCTGCGCTTTTATTCCTCGCTTTCCAAAATTCGAAACTCATTTCCCGCATATACGTCCGACTGGTCTCTCATCCACCCAGCACTGCAACGATCAAAAACGCGACGTGTTTTCCCCACCCCTATTGTCTCCACGTATCCGTGCACCCGCAGCGAGCGATCCCGAACCTAATCCCAGGGACAAATCGCGCGGGGACAAACATTGTGCACGCGCGTTCGACGAATTTCTCCCAAAAATAATAAATCGCTCTCTATACCTCCACTCCCCCGCAAGCAACCTTCGCAGAGAGAGAGCCACGGGACGCAATGAATCAGGCGGCCCCGTTATATGGGCGAGGAGAATGAGAGAGGGATGAACTTTTTGAACTTCCTGCGACACCGTTCATTCATCAGAACCGTGCGCTCGTAAAACTTTGTGTATGTGTAGCCAACGTGGACGACGACGACGACGAAATCGCCTTAACTTCGAAGGGCCGGTGATTTTCAGCGACGGAAATCCCTGAAGATATTCTCTGCCCTCTTATACGTATAGATATATATGTAACACAGAGACGCGTATCGATTTCTCACGTGCACCGAGCGCTATCCACCCACTCGGTTGCGGGTTTTTTTTTCCTTTTTTCTAGTAAAACCGGGCGGACAGCGAGAGCGGCTGCAACCGCGATAAGGAAACGCGGGGAACCTATATCGAGTGCCAGACAGAGAGAGCCCAAATTGATTGCTTTACCTCTGCAAACGCGCGCGCCAGAAAAGTGGGAGTTGCCGATGGACTGTTCCTGTTTATCTCGGTATACTCGACAAATATATATCTATATATTACCAGCGACAAGGCGGCGTTCGTGCGTGTGTATAACGTTTAATGTGTAGGTACAATCGTCATGCGCACACAACGACCTGTATATATAACATGTCGCATTTCAACTCCTATACTGGATGGCGATGTATCTGCGTACATATGCGACTCTGACGTAAAGGGCTGCGTATATATATACACGCACAGACCGCCGAAACGGAGTGCACCCGGTAAATCCATTAATTACCCATCTCTCTCACTACGCTCGCTCTCTCGTACTGCACGATCCTCTAAATTTTTTCTGGCATACGCGCACAAACGTTTCCTATGTATACGCCCCTCAACACGTATGCTATTCTTTTTCTTTACCTCCCTCTCTCTCTCTCGGATGCAGTAATTTTCTCTTCGTGCTCATCCTCTTTCTCTCCCTCTTTCTTTTTACACTGCAGTGGGTGCAGCGCGAACACACAGACGCGCATCACAGCACACGAAACACCATCAGGGCTACGTGCGTGCGTGCGCTTTGCATGTCTCGGATGTCTCGGATGACTGTCTCTCTCATTCCCCTCTCGCGGTCGCAGGCTGGCTTATGTATTATACGCCGGGGCTCTCCGGCTAGACCACCGCACACGCGCTCGTGTACACCATATCGGTCCCTCTCTCTCTCTCTATCCCTATCTCCCGTGGGGGTTCACGGTGGGGCGGACCTCCCAGGCCCGGATTCCGCGATATCGTCATCCCGTCTACGTGTGTGCGTGTGCAAGACCGTATCTATGCGTGTCTGTGTGTGTGGGAGAGAGAGAGGGACTCTATCTTTCTCTATTTACCATGGAGAAGGAGCTAGTGCGGGAGAGATAGTTGGAGGTTCTATTGGGTTACTTTGGGTATTTAAGTGAGGCGATTAATTAGAATGTACGTCGGATGATCTGATGGGCGCCCCCGGTGTAGAATATGTAAATTCTTGCCGAGAGTCGTAGCGAGAACTATGTCGGTCTGCGTGTAGGTTTGTGAAATTTTAACGGTGGTAGTGCGCGTGCTATAATGTTGGATGAAATTTTCATATAAAGCACACGCTGCATGGTATATAGAAGAGAAAATTGAGGCATTGATTATAATGGATGGTTAAGAGTGAAATTGCGAATTTTTTAGCCGATCATATAGAAAGCAATCAGGAACAATGGTTTTATTGGTCTATTATACGCTGCGCGGCTGTAGCACAATGACTGAGACACTGAGAGAAGGCCATTAACTTTTGTGCCTAATTTTTCTTCTTTCTATCTTTCTTTTTTAAAAGGAGTTAATTGGCTTCATTCATATATAATTCTATATTATAATAATATCTTTTTAATTTCGAGCGAAATTGATGCGCGCGCGCTTATCGTTATATTAATTCTTTATTTAAGCTCATAATTAGACAGAGTGTTACAAAAATATCAATTATAATGTATTACGTTGGGATATATTTAATACCTTGGGTACCGCGGGGACGAATGTAATTAAACTCTCTCTCTCTCTCTCTCTCTTGCAGCTTAACCGTTGAAAATATATATATCTATAACAAATCCATTATATGAAAAATAAAACTTAGCGCGTGGAAAATTTTATTACATAAAATAATACCAGCTATATACGAAATCCCGCAGCTTAATTATATCGCGCATTAATATTCATTTGTATAAAAATAAATCGTTATAAACAAAAAACTAATTAACTTTTATTATTTCCTCCGCAACGCCCAACGTTATATCTCTATGGAAGTTTTTAAATTTCTACCGCGCGCGGCCACCACCCAAAATAAAATTCATGACCCGCCGCTATATACGCATATAATTAATCTTTTAATTACGCCCACAAAACTCTCGAATTAATTTTCTCCCCGCCGATCATATACGCGAATAGCCAGCGTTAAGTGTGCCAAAAAAAGAATAAAGCAAACGAGAGTAAAACGAAAAAACCACTCGACTACTCCGTCATATATACACATCCAAATGCCTCATAGTTGCTCGTATACGCCGCGGCGCATATAAGTACGAGAGGTCGCGTCGCACGAGCAGCAAAGAACAAAAAAAAAGAGCCGCATAGCCGAAAAAAGACATGACTAAGCGATTCGCCGCGGCGCTCGTCGCCTTCGTTTAAAAATCTCAAAAGTCGTCGTTATATACGGCTCTTCTCTCTCTCTCTCTCTCGAGGATTCCGCGCGCGCAAACACATTTGCGCGTCGCGGGCCTTAAAGTGCGCTTAAAGAGTTAAACACACGACTCGCGGCCTCTAAGCGCATTAAAGATTTACTCGTTTTCAGTTTCTCCCTGTACGCGCCGCGTGTACACTTAGTCCTGCGGCCCAGGCGACATTGCTGTATACTCTACACCGTTATAAAGTACTTCTTATCGTCGTTTGCCCATCGTTGCGCTTGCCTGGCCGATGTTATAGTCGCCCGGTTGTACAGCGACCAAGCGAGCGACCAAGCGAGGGCAACGATTTTGTAACGCGCGCGACGCTCATGCTCTTGGTTCAAGACGATAAGCCGCAAATTTACGAAAGATATCGTGCGCATAGATTTGTTTACTTTTGATTATCGCGCGTCGCGAGGTGACGGGTGTAATCGAAAATTCTGATTAGTATAACGTTGTTTATGGCTCTTAAACGCGGTTCGCGTTTTGACGAGATGACGACGATTTATTTCGGTTGATTGAGTTACTTGAATGTTAAATGTATGATTGATGTTTCAAGTTTTATTAGCCGATGTTATTTATCACAGTAAAGTACAATGTCATTGAAATGCTGATGCAGTTTTGTAAACATTAATATTAATAAGTTTCTTTCACATATAAAATTAATGATAGTTTATAGTTAGTGTGTTAATTAAATGGAAGCTTTTTAAGCAACAATAAATGTGCAACCATAATACAATCTACCTAAAAGTATTACCAGTAGTTCACATATCGATAATGTCAAACGTAAATGACAAAATTTACCATAAATTGGTACATATAGTTTGTCAAATAAAAGCAGAATATTGTTCTTAGCCACGAATTTAGCTGAAAAATAGGCAATTTATGTCTAACATTTTCACCACAGTATATAGCTTCTATGTATATAAGTATTTATTAACATTTTGAAGTCTTTTTTACATTTCACTATTCTATTTTTGTTTAATAACAACTTACACGTATCATCAATATCTTATACCACATCGATCTTTTCCAAACTACGGCTATTGTTTTTCAATAGTGTATCTCCGTATATATATAGCGCCATTTGATCGATGTGCGCCACAAACCTGTCTTTGAAAACTTAAAGCAGCCTATTTTCAGACTCCACTGTCCGCACGGAACGAATCAGTCACCTTTGAAGTGTATCGAAAACACGGAAAACTGGCACAGGATCTATATATTTGAACCATGAAGCCCGAAAGAAAAAGACGCGACGTGCAGCAGTCACACCTGAATCTCTAGAAAAATCCTTCGCTCCCCTCCCAATACACAAACACAGAAGCTTACAAACACACACACACAAACACTGAAAAATCCCCGTCCCAAAAAAGGTGAGCCAGACGAAAAACGACAAAGAATCGATCGTTTTATCCTCGAGCGCGCGCGCGGATTCATCGATTATTCTCGCTTTTTCCCCTCTCCACTCTTCAAACAACCATCTTTCTCTCTGTCTCCCCTCTGCCCCTCTCTTCCGCTCGAACGCTCATTGATAAAACCTTAATTTCCGCGCGCGCTCGGGGCAGGGAAAAAGCGACCGACAAGGAGATCCAACCTCCGAGCCACGACGAGTGAAATCTCGAGAAAGGTGCCCCGGCGCCCCGTGAATTTCACGCGCACGGTGTGCACACGTGTGCGCCTCTCTTATACACATATATATCAACCTGCGTGTGATGCACACAAAGGTGCAGGTATTGTGTGTGGCGCGGGGGGCGGTTCTCCGAAACTTAGGCGACGGCAGCCGCATGCGCGCACGAAAGAACCCGGACCGCGCGCTATAGGGGCTTTTACAGAACTTGAGAAAGAAGAAGGCGCTTCCTTCTCTTTCTTTCCTCTTCTCTCACTCTCGCGGAGCTACCTGCTCTGGATTGCGAATTTATAGGCTTTGTTATTATTGCCATTATGCCGGCTCTGCGTCTTAGACTGCTCGGGGGAATTCCACAACCCTGCCTGCAGCAGCCGTTTCTCAGACTGCAGCCCTATACTGCACCTTCCATTAAGTATATTATACGGCTGATCCGTTCGTCCTCCGCAGAAGCAGCGGAAGATCCTTCCAAGGAGAGATTTTCGCGACAGCTGCGTTCGATTATTATTTATAGCAATATAACAACGCACGCGCGCACCCACCCCCGTCTCTTATATTTATCCCTTCCGGCGATTATTATATTCAGCCTTCTTGCGTTACACGCGCGGGGACCGCCTTCTGTTCTTACCTCCGCGCCGAGATTATCGAGCGGCAGCCTCGGAGATTTCGCACGGTATATATATTCACACACATATATATACGAGCGCAAAGTGTCTTGCGTAACTTGGCGACCTGAGTACAAGGCGAAGACGACAGAAGGTTTTCGGCCCCGCGCTATATACCCACATGTGCACGCTTGTCCGGCGTTTCTGCACAGCATTATATTACACACTTCGTGTGTACGGAGCCCCGAGTGATGGAAAGATTAAAAGGGCCCGCTGTATTGTACAAATTCGTGATGCATCTTCGGGGAAACTCTCGTCGTCTCGTTTATGGTGCAGTGCACGCGTAAAAATTTACGGAAATTACCGCGCGTACTGCTGCAGGTATAGCGAGCGGAGAGTGTCCGTCTAGAAGGGAGAAGAACAAAGCTCCTGCCCCTTTGGGATGCTGCTAGCTGATTGACGCGACCGATTCCCTCAAGTTTAATGCCCTATTAGACGCGGGGCCCGCGATCGGAGCCACAGAGGAGAGACTGTAAATTCCTCCGTATTATACCTTCGCGCCCTGTATTTGTACACGCTGCTACTGCGGCGACGGCCCAGTAGGTGTACACAATGGGGGTTTAGAAAGTGCTCGGATTAAGAAATAGCGGAGTTACGGAGTATATAGTCGTCAGGTACAGAGGAAGACAAAGCTGTTGGTCACTCGGTCAGCTGCTGCGTCTTGCAGTCAGTGCAGTTATTATTCGTTGGTAATAAAACCCGGGTATATATAGTCGCTGGGTGTATTTGCGCTATGGGGTTCGAGAAACGTGACCTTGGTGATGAAGATACTCCACTTTCATCGTATTTGTGATCGATTTTTTTAAAAACATTTTTTAGTCATTTTTCGGTCAACTCGACATTAAATAGCTAGAAAACGTATACGAAAAACCGTTTAAAAAATGGAAGAAGAATGAACAATTTCTACCATGAGAAGTTAGTGCTTATTTCTATGTACAACTATTTAAAGTTTCATTGTGGTTCTGTATTCAGAATTGTAACCATAAGGAGATAACGAAGGGATACAATATATAGTAAAGCGATTGTGAAGAGATAACGTTCGTAATGACAATATACGTACTTAATATATCCATATATCTTTCCTTCCATATCGCGTCGTTAAATCCTTCCTTTAATTCTTTTGGAACCCCAGTTTCGGAAAATTTAAGACACTTTGGGGCTGGCGGGCCGGCTGCACATGACAAACTCCACTTTAACGGAAATGAGGTGGAAATTTTACTGCGAAGGGTTCTGAAGCCAAGCCTATGATTAAACATCCATTCCATTTTATTTCCAAAATTTTCCACTCGCTTCTAAAACCCATCCCTTCTCAAATCCTAGCTCCTACATAGTATATTATACACCATCCTTAAAATTATCAAGGTTTCACGACGCGCTCAACCTTTCAAAATCAGAATTTCGCTAATCCCTTGTCCTGCTAATAACTTGTATTCCCAACACCGCCCCTATAGCACTTCTTACGATAATTACTTTCTTTTTTATATACCACCGGGTGCAATTACGTTCTCACTGACGAAAAGCAAAAAATTAAGGCAGATATAAAAATCAACCTATAATAATATATACACCGCATCCGTCCGCGAATATACATACGGATCCGGCGGTGCATCAATTCTCATTAATTCAGCCGGTCAATTAGCAACAATTCAATAACGAGCATTGCTAATCCGCCGCATAGCGCGCGTGCTTTTCAGCTGCCCCGCGGAACTGACCGCGTTTCGCCTAACGACCGCTCAAAGTAACGTCCGCGCCGCGCGTATACATACGGCCTCTAATCGTCTCTCTCAGCGCTGAAGCATGCACACACACAGAGAAGAGGGCTCATTGAAGGCGAAAAAAAAATCGCCGAGTGCAACGTGAAAGCGAATGCAGCTCGCTCGGTCTATTATGTGTGCGCGTGTACGCGACGACGACTACTTCCCTTTTAAAGGCTGCGCATACTGTATGCCGGTTGACATCGTCGTCTCTCTCTCTTTTCAGAACGCGCGGCGCGGCGAAAACTTATGCGTCCGTGCCGTATGTGGATGATGGTGGTGATGCCGCTGCAGACGTTTCCTCTCTTGAGGATTCTCACCGAAAAATTCATTCACGAATTTCAGGACACCGCCTCGTTGTACACATAGCTATATAGTGCAGGGGGATACGTACTTATAGCGCGCACGCAGAAGACGCGTATATAGATATATAAGGCGAGGAAAAAACACGGCTGCATGCCAGGCGACGGTCGACAAGGACGAGAGATAAAGAAGGCGAGATAGCTGAGCCCGCGTACGGCTGGAGGAATGGAGAGGAGCCTAGCTGCTGCTGCTGCAGCAGCACACGAGAGAGGGAAAAATACTGTGAAAGTCTTTGTGAATATTCGAGGAAGCACTACAAATGTCAGGCACGTAGATCGCGCAAGCGAGCGAGCGAACTCGTCGCCAACGTCGTCGTCGTCGTCGTAGTCGTCCCGAGAAGAGACGTGCGGCCCCGAACCCGTATGTACAAAGCCTCTTTGAGAAGAGCCAGCTCTCCGCGGCAGCTCGCCGAGGGAGAGAAACGCGAAAGAAGGCCGTATATATACATCACACTCGCATATACACGTTTATAGAGGACAGAGCGCGGCCCTGTTCGCGTTCGTCTGTGTGTTGGCTCAGCGAAAAAAAGTAAGAGGGGACACCGGTGTACCTATATATTCGAAAAATGTGTCTTTGACGATCCTTATAATCCCCTGTCGTTTCCGCTCGTCGTCCATATATATACACGTGTATAAGACTTTTCCTATATGTATATGAACGCGAGGGTATTCATTGGCTGCAGAGGGATTGCGCGGATTGGAGCCTCTCTTTCTTGTTTATTAACAAAGCGGCGTATATATGTAAAGACCGCCGCGGTTGCTGGATGTGGTATATACTATAGATATATGTACGCGTATACGTACGAGGCGAGCGGGAGAAAGACGAGGAAGTGACGCGAGAGTAGATGGGACGCGATAGCGCGGGACCGCGAGGGGATATTTTTGTAATTAAGCCTGTACTGATTGGATTTTGTCTTTTTATCAGAGAGAGAGAAACGGACTTGCCGTCAAGCGCATGTGATGATGATTCGACGACGACGTGTGTCTCGAATTTGCAATGCGTACGTGCACCATTAAGTACTGAAATATTATTCCGTTTTTTATGTTACTACAGTATACAGAAATTTTACGTTTGCTAATTACATTCGAACTCGTTTGAGTATATCTGCAGGGCGCGTCGTTGCTTAACTTGTTATTGCTGCCAGAGAGACGTCTCTCTCGCGGTCCGGTTAATTAAGGAGGCTGCGTGTCGTCGCGGGGCGCGAGGAAAAGCGAGAGGGAGATTAACGCTCGTTCGGTAATTTTCAAGCAAAGCAAACGGTGCGCGATGGTGTGAATTATATGCCTGTTTTCTTTCGTCGTTCGCTACAAGTCGCGAAGAACAAGCATAGGTACGCGATAGGATAAACATGCGCGCGTTCTGAAAAACATATTTTCACGGTTAATATATGTGCGTATATGCTTATTATGATTAAAGTTTGCTAGAGGATAATAATGTCGGAAGAATATATATACGTCTGAGCTAAGTGAACTTCTTATCAAGAGATTAATTAGTTTCTATACTACAGTAAAAGGTACATGAGCTACTTGCAAGTGATTAAATAACTTATTTAAAGTTCCGTAAAATCACTAATTGCATTAAGATTTGAAACCTTATAATAATTGACTTAAATATACCGTGGCTAATATGCATAAGCAACATTATTAAATTACCGGAGAAAATTCAGGATATGTCATTCACATTATTAGCATTAAAAGCCGTGTCTAATCATAAAAATTAGCCGCTCTCTCCTTGACGCACACTCACATGCACTTGTCCCCGCGCGCGTCTCTTATTTTTCACGTTGCATAATAGGCTTTAAATACTTACGCAGACTCGCTGCAAAGAGAACACTATACAGCGTGGCTACCGCTTCGCGCGCAAATGACGTGCAAACAGAATAAAACTCGCGGCGGCGGCGACCTCGGCGCGCTAAAAAGACCATATAACATATATATATCGGATCCGCTATCGGATTCCCAACCGTCGTTTTCACGCGACGACCGCAGCTGCGCACGCAGTATAACGCCAACTGTATACAGATAAGAAAAGCGTAGTGGTGCTGGTGGCTATGCGCCGCGTTATAACTATATACACAGACGCAAGCGATGGGGAGGAAAAAAAAGGAGCAGATCGCGAAACGCGGATAAGTTAGATGTAATTACCGATGTAATTAAAAAGCGCTTAAAACGCGATTAACGCTCGCGCCTTTGCGCACGCACACACATAAACGCTCGCGTTTTCATCTATATACTTGAATATACGCATCCATACGTTATATTTTTATTCGAACAAATGGTTTTATAAAAGTTATACTTCCTGCCGATGCAGCGCGGCTCCGCGCGCGTCGAAAGTTCGGATACGCGCGATCATAAAGTCATCATTTATCAATTTCGCAAAAGCGCGAGAGCCCGCGGCGTCAGTTGCGAAACGAAGTATGTTCCTTTTTTATAAACGATTCTCGATCGTTTTGCAATAAAGCAAGACATCCGCGACGCCAGTTGCAAAAGTAACTTTTCGCGTGACGCGCGCTTAGCGCGTATAAAACAATGACACGTCTAAATAATAAATGAAGGAATAATTTCAAATGCAATTATCGCGGAAAAGTGTCGCGGGCACCGGGCGAGTACACTTTTATCAAATTATAAAATGTAAAACGCAATTTTTTAAACTTTTTTCTCTTCACTTCGCGTTCCCAGGTAAATTTAACATTTTTCTCGCACAATGTACAAACGTACCCCGCGACTCGCAGTGTGTATATAGAATCAGCGTGAATTTTTCGCAAAATGTACGTGTAGCGCGCGCTTCTAAAATGCATTTCGCGCATATAGAAAAGTTTTTATATCTCGCATGTATAGCCCTGGCCTCGGACATTATGCACGTACGTGTCATGAGTTTTCGGCCACCCAACGCGTCTCGAATTCTAACTTTTCGCAGCAGCTACGCGAATTTCAACGCAATCATTTTTTCAGCCGAGCAGTTGCCCGCAATTACACACACATATATTCACAATATATATAACTATTAGGCAACTATATATACGCGCATTCTCCCGATACAAAGTACATGAGAAGGATGAAACCGCTCGCCACTGATGTTGTCCCTGAATTCGCGTTTATTAAGCTGATAGGGCTTCTTTGCAGCGAGCGAGCGAATTAGTTTCCGCTTGTGAAAGACAGTGGCGCGATGGAAAGTGCATAATGAGGGCTTTTTGCTTGTCCACGCGGGCAATGTATAATATGCTTGAAAGTTTTTCGCATGAAAAGGCGTCGATACGCGCAATGTTTGCTATCGCCTCTGCGTGCATATATGTTGACGCGTATATATACCTATACGCGCGCAGAGACGTCGTTTTGCATAATGTCCCGTGATGCGAGTGTTTGGCTTTGTTTAGAGCCTCTGCGCCGGACATTTAACAGCGTTCGACAAGGCAAACGATGTGCAAAGGAGTCTCGCGCTGCACTTTCTTTTTTCCTTTAAATATGAGCCGATGAATTGTTGAGTTTATCGTAAACGATTGCCGTCATTTTCTGTAGAAGATCAGTGCGGCTGCTGGTATATATTTTACGTGATGGTGGCCATTCATTTGCAAAGTATTTATAAATCGCGTTAATGAAATATCAAAATTATAAAAAATATATAAATGCGCCTGATGCAATAACTTTAATTGGAACACGTTTTATTTAAAGTGAGGAAGCCAGGTTCGTATTAATATGGATGATCAGCTACTGGAAATTTCATTAAAACTGTACATTTATTAGTGATTTTTATTCCTGTGAGCGATAGAAATCAAAAGATAAACTTTGAAATCCTCATTTTCAATATTATATAAACCAGGCGCATTTACCACTGAATTATCAATTTATACTTTTTAAAATATTTATCGAACTTTTTACGATTTTCGACGTACTTCTACATTTACATACGTATAGTCTCAATGACAGGCGCCCGCAGTAATTCTATCACACAGTTTTTATTGAAGACGCCGCGCGCATTGCGCAGACAAACACAATCGATAAATATAAAATGATCATTCTGTTTTGAAGTCGTGTGTGTTTTCATCGTCGTCACCGGAATTCATCAATATTCACATTTAAATGGAATAATTATACGCGGAAAAGTTGAACGCGGCAAAATTTAATCGCGGGGCGGTCGCGCGGGGATAAAAACAAACGCATATGCATAGATGAACGATCCTATATATACATATAACATATATATAACGCTCGGTCAAGCGTTCGCTTATAATAACCGGGTGGAACGGAGAGGAACAATTAATTTTTACAGATATCGAATGGCAATTAAGGCCAAAAATGTATACGAATAAATATTTATATACATATATATATTATACAATAAAAAATTCCATTTCCGCTGGCCGTCGCGTATAATAAAACTGCGCCCACCGCGATCGTTATTATAAATAAATTAAAACTCGCGCACCGTAAAACCGATGAGTTTCGTTTCATCAATTATATATCTTTGCACCACGCTGCGTGGCCATTCATCGTACATATACATTATTACGAATCAACGCTGCCGGATTCGTAAAACTTAGCCAATCGAATCGAAAGCGTATGCTCACCTGCCTCCGCCCTGCCGTCTAATTTGCTTGCGATCAAACGCCGCGAAAATATTTAAATCACGGCCTATTTACGAAACTCAGCTGCTGCTGTTCCGGAGCGCGGCGCACACCTGCCGCCCGATCCGCAGGACACAAAAAGCGCGCTTGCGCGTGATACACTCCGCTCGATCGCGCGCTGGAATATATAATTAACGTTCGGCATCTATCTTTCTTCCCCGGATCTCCGCTTAATCCCTTTTCTTGTTCCTTTTCTCACGAATCGAATCATCGGGCAAGCTGTCGTGTATTATATATAGGTACACACAAAGTCCGAGATTTTCGTGAACGAATTTCATCAGATACGGGGCAGGGATGGGAGAAAAAATGCCGCGCGTCCGTGCAGGCCGCTAAATTTAAATTCCAAGCTAGCAACGCTCTATACGACACTGCGCGATACGAACCAACATCAATCATCCGAGCAAAGAAAAGTTTAGACACGCGCGTATATTTATTCCTGTGTGTATGTGTGTGTGTGTATATATAATACGAAGGCTACACGTATACAAGCAAGCGCGGCCGAAAAATTTCTCTCCGGCGCCCGAGCGCCATTGGCAATCAACATAGCGCGGGCTCTCGAGTATTTTCCATCTCCCCCCGAAAGATAAATGAAACGTAACGAGCCTCGCGTTACTCTCGCTCCGAGCCGCTCGTTTTCTTCTTCTTCTTCTTTGCCTTCTCTCGCAGTCGCCTTGGTCTTATTCTCTCTCTCTTTCAAACCCGCCCGTCTTTCCTCTCTGCGCGAGGGAGTTCGACCGACCCACATAGTCCCGTCCAAAAGTTTTGCCAGCGTCACAATGCGCGTCGTCTTTCTCGCCTCGATTCTCTCATGCGTGATGGAATTTTGTTATTGTTCGAATAGCGAATGGTATTCGCGATATGCCTTCGGCGCTGTAAACAATGCTTAATTATGATGATTATATATCGGCGATGGTGTAGATGGAACGACGACGGAGCTCGCGGCTCTCTCTCTCTGTCCCTGCGCCCGCGCGCGATAATGTGCGATGAATTTTAATGAAATATTGATTTTGCGGTCTTGGACGGTTATGGAGAAAAAATGTGGCTTCTGCGGTTTGCTCTCTGAATATTTGAAATTCTGTCGAAACGGTCAACGCTTATATATGCAATATATATACAATAGCGGGAATCGAATCGATATCTCTGCTGCGCGCGCGCGCATGTACGACGCACGATCGTTGCAATATTATATTTTGTATGTATATATGTATAGCGTTATCGCGTCGGCAATTAAATTTTATCTTTGTTAAAAACTGCACACGGCAATTATCGTTTGTAACGCGCGCGAGGCGCCCGATTGATTAAGATAAATTTCCAAATTGGCGTTTTTTAAATACCAACGGCCGCGCATGGATATGTTTCGACTTTTTTCCTCATTCGTCGTGATGAAAAATTTTGTTCCTCAAATTACATCAAAAGTTAGCACAACGTAATCAAACGAATGAAAATATCTGTAGCTGTAGCTTTGTATAACTTTCCCTAACGGAGGCAAATTTTGGAGTAAAACTATATTGTTTGATTGTAAATTGGAGCAAGATTTGTATTCTGATGAAAATCGTCACAATGTATACAAAAAATATAATTTTTACTATAAATTGTAGCAATTATCACTATCAAATATATAAGTATTTTTGTTTTCTTTGCTCCGATTCTTATGGTCTCAGATTCGACTTACTCGAAACTATTCTATACGACTATCGGAAACCCCACGAAGGGAACTTCCTTGGCAAAGTACATTTTATATGCAAAACACAGCCTCCGCACAATAACTCGCCTTCCAACCCTGGAAAAAGGAAAATACACAATTGCCTTACGCAATATACACCAATACACTCTTACACGGCGAAGGATAATTTTAATTCGAAAACTGTGACATCCGGGGCTTCGCCGCAGACGCGCGCACGCGGTCGCTATTTAGAGCCTATTGTTGTGTCATTAATAAGCGCGCCTCGTCCGATATTGGAATAATCCTCGCCCGAAATAGTCCCATTATTTCTATAGGGCGCGTTTATACACAGCCGAGGCCGATGGATGTATACGGCAAAGTCCAAAATAACAGGCACACGTGCAGGCGCTAGCACGCGCGCGATCAAGCGAGCGTTCTGTAAGAGGTGAAAAGCTTTCAGAGGCTCATTAGAAGACCGTGCCATTATTCGTAAATATTTCGGGAAAAGCACGTTGCAGGCCGACAGCCAGCCGCGATTTCGCACACGCGGGGCTTTGGATTTTGTATAGATCTCCGGGAAGGCGTTATATAAATTGGCTTTTTCACGATATTTGTGCCCTAAAATAGATTGACATTAATTATCGGTTATACAATAGTTTAGAGTTGATTGTTGAAAGGTTGAAATATTTGAATTAAAAAATGGTTTCCCTCCATCATCTATAGATCTTACACAGGAGTTTAAGAAAGCTATACAACGGTTTTGTGCCAGTTTAATTAACTTACTGCGAAACAGGATTTGAATAAAGGAAGAATTTTCCATTTACCAAAGCCGCTTCTAAAAGAAAAGGTCAATCTTTTCTTTTATATCATTGGATAAGTATAAACTACTTGAGAAAGAGCATTTTTTTTACAGTTTATCCCATTAATCAATTTCAAAAAGTTACATTAACGGTTTTGTTTTCAATCTTCAAGTTAAATCAAGTCTCAAATCAACACAATCTTCCTTTTATTTTCTCATCGCCAAAACTAGAATATATATACAAACAGTTGCTGGCAATCTAAGGGAAAGCGCCTTATAATAAGCTTCGCAGTGCGGCACACGGGCACGGAAATTATACAATTTTAACCGAAACTCCACGTGCAATTTGGCCAGCTGCAGCCGGGGCAAAAAACCACACCGTCATTTCAATGCAATCAACTAATTACCGGCCGGGGAGAGCGTTAAATTATATTCAGCCGAAAATCCAACTAGCGCCGCGTGCGTTCCTCGCTTTGTAAAAAGCACCCGGTGCTCTTCCTTAATTGACCCTGTCATATTCCCTCTCTCTTCCTCCCTCATAATCGCTTCCAGCACTCATCTCTCTCACTCTGCCGAAGTGAAAGAGTAATAGGGAGAGCGAGAACCGTCTGGGCGCACTTTAAAGAGAGAGAGGGGCCTGATATCCGTCCCTGGGCTCTGACTCTGTCCCTCTTCTATACGTTATAGGGTCGAAGCCGGAGAGCAGCCGGCGGCGGCGGCGACGGAGGCGGACTACATCCTAAGCGCTGCGGGAGAATGTGTGCGCGAGCTTTGAGTGTCTGTGTGTGCAGCGCGTGTGACACGGTGGCAGGCAGGGCCAATACTCGCGAGAGCCGTCGGGCCGGCACGAGGGAGCCAGAAAGCCAGACGAGGACAGCGAAAAGCGGCAACCATATATATATATATCTATACGAGCGAGTGAGAGAGAGCGAGAAAGATATATAGCACACGAGAGGGGCTGTCAGACAGGTAGTGGTATTAGTGCTTGGGCTGGCAGGGTGCCCCCGAGCCTGTAGTGGTGCGGCTCTCGTTCTATATAACGCGCTTTCCTCTCTGTCGCTCCCACGCGCTATATACCCGCAGACGGCTTATACACGCGGAGAGCCGAGCGGAGCCGAGGCAGCCAGCCAGCCAGCAGCGGCGCTGGAATCGACGTCCCTCGGCTGCATGCACGGCGCTTGACGAGGGAGCGAGAGAAGGAGGGAGAGAGACCGAGCCGTGCTGCCGAGGAGAGAGAACCCGGGGACCTCAGTTCTGCCTCGACGTTGGCCGCTTCCTTATCGCGTGCGAGCAGCCGACGAGCAGAGTGGCACCGCACTGCCCCACGCACGCGCGCGCCCGTGCACTTATACACACGTCTTGAGCACGCGCATGCATATAGAGACGGTACGCGCACGCGCGTATATACTCCGAAAATACGGATAGAGACGGCTACTGATCGTCATTCACTGTGCGTGCGGCCTGTGACAACTCGACGGACAGTATCGGAGCAAAAGAAAAAAAGAAACGTCACTTTTCGGTCGAACAGAGAAACCAAAGTGCCGAGCTGAAGAACATCATCGAGTGTGCAATTCAAAAAGATATATAGCTGGAAGATTGACAGTTCGCTAATCTCGAGCGGACGTCGTCATATACCCATCGATTATAATATTTGTGTGCAATCCACGTGTGTTAAGTGTGTTTAGTGCATGTAAAAAGAGATACAGAAATTCAAAAACGAGAGAGAGGGAAGATCTTTAAAAGTCTGTCTCTCTTGCTCTTTAACCCTCTACGCCTGCGCACCGAGGAACGGCCGACGATTCGCGCATCCGCCCGACGAGAGGAGAGAGAGAGATAGAGAACGCGCGCAGTGGGTGCTAGTGCTCGCGTACAAGCAAGAGGGATAGAGAAAGAGTATACCCGTATACATATATATACGCGTCAAGTTGCAAGGTGGTGTGAGATAAAAAAGTGCGCGTAATAGCAGTGCGCCGCGAGATACGGAGGAGGAGAGCGAGAAACGCCCAGGCGGCTGCGCACCGTCGTCTCCCATCGTCCTCTCCTCCGCCTCCGGATGGCAAAGTCGTCGTGGTGATAAGGGGTTGCGCCGAGAAAGATTCCACGACTTGGAGCAGCCGACAGCAGCTGAGCGAAGGCAAGAGAGAACGTGAGAGAGGAAGAGCGAGCGAGAGTAAGATAACGAGAGAGAGAGGGAGCAAGAGAGACAGGTTGAACCAAAGACCGATTAAAAAGCTCCCTCACGTCCCTCCAAGCGCTATCCCCCGATCCGCGGCGTTGGATATACAACTCTTTTGGTCCGACGCTCGGCTCTGGTAAAAACGCAAAGTAAAAAAAAAAATAACGAAACGGTACGGGGAGAGAAAAAGTACCGCCGCCTCCTCTCGTGCCCAGCACCGTCACGATCATTTATCCCTTTATCTCTCGTTTGCTCCCTCTCTCTCTCTCTTCCGCGCGAGCCAGCTCTCTACCCCCCTCTCTCTCGCGCCCCTGCATAATCTTCACGGCATTTAAATGCGCCCGGAGAGCAGCAAGGAGCAGAGGCGAGGAGACGGCGCGCATCAGCAGCGCCTAGGATGAGACGAGCGGCCGCATGACATCCGCGAGGAAGGAAAGAGAAGGACGACGGGGGACGACGAGGAAGGAAAAAAGAGGAGCAGCACCGGCAGCACAGACAACGACGACGACGGGGAAGGAAGACAACGAGCGACAATGACAGCCACGAGGTAGGGAGGATATTCCCGCTCCTCTCTCGTTCGTCCGTTCCGCAGTGTGCGCCACTGCCGCTGGCTGGCTGGCTGGCCCCCCTCGAGGGGAGGAGGAGGACGTGGAGGAGGAGGCCGCAGCAGAAGCGCAGCGTAGGGGAGGGCGCAAATAATAAAAAGTCCGGATTAACCCGGACTCTCTCTCACTCTCTCTCTGGCACTGCCGGCAACCGTCCGTCCGTCTGTCGCGCATCGATCGGCGCCGATCGCCCGGCGCACACACGGACAGAGAAAGACCGCAGACCCGCCTCTCTCTCACTCGCAGTGCAGCTCGCATCCCCACAGCAGCAGCCGCCTACGGCGCAGCTCGCACAGACCAGATGATCATGAGACATTGCAGAATCTCGCTGTCAGCCGCCTGAGGGGAGGCGCCGGGCGAAGACGGCGCGGAGACGGCCAGAGAAGAAAGCTGCGGGAGCAGCAGTAGCAGCAGCACCGGCAGCACCAGCAAAGATGGCCGCAGCCTGCTACGAGAGGAAGGTAGGCGAGGTCCTTATGGCCTGCAGCAAGCCGCCACCGGGTCTGATGCACGACTACTCAGAGCTCCAGCTGGCGCGCGACTCCGTGCTGAACGCCGTAGCGGCAGCAGCCGCCGCGGCTTCGACCACCCACATCAGCCCGGTGATGACGTCGCTGTCGCCACTCGGCATACCTCTGCCCACCCCTATACCCAGCGGTTCGACGTCAACGACCTGTCTGCCCGATCCCGGACAAGCGGCCTTCAAGGACTTCTCGATACCGTTGCACGTCGACTGCAGCGTCGAGTACGAGCTGCCGAGTCAGGCGAAACCGCCACCGGGCAACGGCGAGCCGCTGCTCATGATCCACCCGTGCTACTACAGACGTGCGGAACTCGAGAGGCGGACGATGTTCGTGAACAACCTGCCGCCGAGGACGAGCTCCGGATCCACCTCGTCCTCGTCCCGGCGCAGCTCCAGTAGCCGGAGCCGGCAGCATGCGGCCAGCGCGACGGTCGTAAGCGGAGCCGGCGCGGCAACGGCGGTACAGGTGGCGCAGAACCAGCCGACGTTGTCCGGTCTCACAGGCATGATGGTGAACCCGGTGATGCCGGTGGCCGCCGCGGCCATGGCCTCGTCCAGCCATCATCACCAGCACCAACAGCTGCAGCACCATCAACAGCAGCAGCAGCAGCACCTTCACCACCAGCATCCGCACCAACAGTCTTCCGCGCCGGTGGCTATAGTGGCGCCTATGAACGTGAACCCACCCCAGCACCTACCAATGCCATCGCCGTCGCTTGCCTCGATGGTCACGACCGATATCAAGGGTCACAACGTGCCGGCGGCAGCGGCTGCCGCAGCAGCAGCCACGTACCACGCGGCTCTGACGGCGGCTCTCGGCCCGCACCATCCGGAGCCGAAGCAGAGGCCGAAACTCCAGTCGACCGAACTCGACGACAAGGTCCTCGCCAACCTCTACCCCCAGTACTTCCGCAGTGTGCAACCGCAGTCGCAACCACAGCCACAGCTGCAGCATCAGCAGCCAACGAATCACATGCATCACCGACAACAGCAGCAGCAGCAGCCGCCGCAGCAGCACAGCCACCACCAGAGTCACCACCACAGACACCAGCAGCAGCAGCAGCAACAGCAGCAACAGCAGCAGACGGTCGTCGCGGCATCAACGGCCATGTCGAATGCGGCAGCAGCAGCGGCTGCGGCGGCGACGATTCTGCACCAGGCCTATCCGAGCCAGCAGCCGCAGCAAACGCAGCTACAGCAGCCAACCTCTTACGGCATGGCGATGATGGCACCGCCTTCGCAGAGGCACCATCACCACCACCAGCCGGCCATCGTCGGCTCGACCGCCACCCCGACGATCGTCGGCCACCACCACCCCTACCGGCGTTCCAGCAACAACAACAGCAGCAGCAGCAACTCGTCCTCACAGCTGCGCGCCAACCTCAAGCAGCCCTCCCTGTCTTCGTCCTCGACGCCGTCGTCGTCGTCTTCTTCGTCATCCTCCTCGTGCCCTTCCACCGGGCCTGTGTCATCGGCTCTGCCTACGGGCTCGGCATCCTCGTACATGGCTGCTGCAGCCTCGAACATGTACGCCATGCACAGGCACCACCACCACCATCACCACCATGCGCTTCACGCGCTTCAGGCTGTCCACGGTAGCTTCTACGAGGCGCCCGTCTACCACGCTCTGCTGCCCCAAAGCTAAACCTACGCTCGGACGACGTTGACGAAGCGGAACAAAGCGAAGAAGACCAAGGAGGAGGCGAAGAAGAAGAAGAAATAGAAGACGGAGAAGAAGCGGGAGCGTCGAGAGAGACGAAGAGGAGCCTCGAGACACCGGCTGCGGTTTACCTCTTTTCTTTTCTCGTTGTTATCATTACTATTATTATATCGTCGTATAAGACGTGTGTGTGTGTGTATGTGTGTGCGAGTGTGTGCGCGCGCGCGTGCGAGCGCTAATTCTTTTCTGCTTTCTGCAGCGTAGATAGCTCGCGCGTATAATTCTTGCGTTATTTCTCATCCTTCGTCCTTTAGCAACGAAGCGCCGCCCCGTGTATAAGCGCGCGCGCAGCGAGAGGAGAAGAAGGATGCTTTTGTCGTATATACGTATATTATACGAATATAATCGCTTCAGCGCAGCGTGCGCGCACGCATTCCTTCTTTTCGTTCTGTCTGTATGTCTCAGTGTGTGTCTGTCTATACACGTCTATAGCAGCGTATTGTATTGTGTGCCGTTCGAAGGAGACGATATATAGAAAGGGAGAAAGAGAGGAGATTTCGGAATTGCCGTGCACTGGTATTGAAGGCTGATTTTCTCTATAATAGCGAAGCGCGCGCAGCGAAGTTTCGTTCGGCAAAACGCAAAACTTCGCTCCGCACTTGCCCGCGTATCACAATAAGCATATAAGCACTATATATTCTAAGTACAGCAGCGCTATATACACTTGTAATCTCTCGTATAATATTATTATGCGCGATTCAAATTTGCAATTGAAGAGCGTGTATAGCCAAGCCAAAATAATGACGATATATAACGTATATACATATATATACGCGATAAAGCTCGCCTATATCTCGTGTGCCATGTACGCCATAGTTCGGAGCAATACGAATGTCCGTGTAATTCAACGAGCACGGCAATTACGAGAGCTCGCTCTCTCTCTCTCTCTCCAGTTCCTGCAACGATGAGAAATAAAAACGAAGCGAGAAACAAAAGAACACCGCAGGGTGGATAGAACGTGCTATAGAGAGGGGCCTAGACCCGATCGCCATTATCGTTACATTATACATGCGTATTATGCCCGGGCCGACCCATAGACCGCTGATTTCACGGACCGCTTCTTCTCCCGCCTCCTCCTCCTCCGCACGTCGCCTCCCGTATACACTTTTCGGGCCGCGCGTGTTGCCTGCTCTCATGCGGGCCGATTATATTCCTCTTTTCCCCTTCCTCCTTCTCTTTTCCCTTTTTTTCCTTCCTCTGCCCTGCTCTTGTTTCGAGCTGCGCGAGGGCGAATTTATCGGCAGGCCGGAGGAATTAATCGACTCTGCGCGCCGAGTCTCATGCCTGTGCGCGAGCGCTACTATCGGCTTTTAGAATCGCGAGGCAGCCCAGGAAATTCCGCGGAATTAAGTCTTTCGCGTGTGCGCGCGCTCGCACACATAGTAGAGAGAGGGAGGAGGAGGTGGAGGATTCGATTTCCGTCCCTCTCGCTCCCTCTCTCAGCTTCTTCGCTCGTGCCCGGAGGAGAAAGTCCGGAGGGAACCCCGCGAGCTGGCTTTTTATTTCGCGCATATAGCGAGAGGAGTCGAGTTACGAGTCTCGAGACGCCCGCGCGCGACTTATATATCACACATACTCACACACACACACCCCCGGCTGCTTGAAATTTTGCTCGATAATATCGGGTTCGCGAGCGAGCGAGCTCAGAAAATCCATCGGCGCCCCGGAAACGCCTGATGGCTATCCATCTCTCTCCCGGCACTTCTCCGCGCGCTCGACACGAAATTTTCCTCAATTTCGCTATTTGTTGTACGTAGATGATGGTTATATATGTATATATAGAGAGAGAGAGAGGCTCGTGCGGTACGGTAGCTTTTACGCGAGCAGCACGGCTTTATTTTTGCGGACTCGCCCCGAAATTACCAGAGTTATTTCGAGCCTGTGGAACCGGCTCCGCGAAAAAAGAACGTGTGCGCCAGGAGAACGGATATAATAAAAAGGACGACGAGAGGGAGAGAGAGAGAGAGGAAAATTGGAACTGGCAGAAAGAGGGACCCTCTATACATACCGTGTGCGGACTTTTTCCAAATGCGCGTTCGCGTACGTGATTCCAATCTCGTCACAGCGTCGCCCGCGACGCTAAAAATTCTTGCTGAAAAGCAACTTTTTTCCTTATTTCGCCGACAGACCCTCTCTCCCTGTCTGTCCCTAACTCGCCTCCGCGAAAAAAGAGGCACGAGGAGAACAGGCGACACTTCTTCCAGAGCTCGCACGTTGAATAATTTATCGTTGCTTATCTCGGGCTCGCGGCTCAACTGTGCAGCGAAATCGTTTCTCACTTCGGACTGGTCGCGAGCGGAAAAAAAGGAATAAGTACACGCATCGAGGACGAAAGGAGAACGCGAGACAGAGAAGGAAAATGACGAGCCGTTCGCGTAAGTCGCGGTATATATGCGCGTGCGCAAGTGTACGTGGGTGAATGAGTGAGCGGGAATGATGATGAAAAAGTCGATATGATTCAGCAGCGCGATGAAGCTGCGTTTCTATATATTTTTCTTTCTTTTCTGTCTTTCTTTATTGCTTCCCGGAACGACAAGCGAATCGCGCGGTACGGTATAACGTATAATAGTTGGTAATCACAGCGTAGCGTCTTGAAAATTCACAGTTCCATTGCGCGCGCGCGCTCTCTTGTTATCCGAATCGAGACTCGAGATCTATGATTCACGGATGTGACTTGCGGTAGAGAGCTGGAATCCTCGCCGATGGAGGATTCGAATGAACCTATTAGCTTGAGACTTTGTAGTTCTAAGTAGAAAGTAACAAATTCTTCGATCGAGCTGCTCTTTTTCCTCGTTGAGAGAGTGGTGTTTTTCAAATGCGGTTCCGAAAAAACAAATGTCATTCGTAATGTAAGACATTCAGTAATCGTGTTTATCGTTGAAGTTATAAAGGAGAATGCCCACGGATATGTAGTAAATAATGTAGAGATATTGTCAAAATATATGAAATTAAAAAAAAAATAAAAAATAAAAAATTTGATTCGGGAAAATAAAGGGAAAGTTGAAATAATTAAGAGTGAAGTTTGCAAAATATCTATAGAAAAATCGAGATTTCATGCGACATTCACTAAGTAGTAAAAATTGTAAAAGATACACTGAGAAAAAAGTTTTAGAATGTTTACAATACTTATAGGAAAAATTACTATACTGTACGTAGAATCCCAC
>UXGD01000877.1:0-44365 GCA_900474315.1 Torymus auratus
TGGTGTTTCGATATAGTTGAGGGGGTTGTTAAGATTTTTTGTTTTGTATATGGTTATGAATTGTTTCAGGCTTTTTATGGGTTAAATTAAAGGAATAGGTGTCAATTTGTAATTAAATTATAAATATCGATACTTTTGATTCTCCAAAAGAAAGTAAACGATATTTGTTTAGGAAATTTAATAGTTACGAAAACTCGATGAGTCGAAATCGTAACGTTTTTTCACTAATGATATATATTTTGATAAACTCTGGTTATAAAAAAATCACTCACAAACATCGATTGATCATAATTTTTCAGCCGCCATATCTACAAATGATACGTAATTATCCAATGATCATATAGGAATAATTACCAACCATTAGTTTTTTGCAGTAGTCGTTTCTCATGCATCTCGCGCGCAGCAGATCGCCGATTTCCGCGCAAAGACAGATGCACGAACGATAACCAGCTGACGCGTGGAAAGTAGAGAGAGTATATCGTAGTCGATTCCTTGTATATGCGCTGGATATATGGCTAATAGAGCGATATTTAAAATACCGATCTAAAGTAGATCGCAGCCGATAAGGATGCTATATACACGCGGGAAGATTCTTCGATACTTGGAATCCCGTGTTTTATAGTAGGGGAATGATGTAGGAGAGAAACTTCGTATATGTAGGGCATTTTCGTAATTAGGAAGCGCATTTTCTCGGATCTCTAGAGGAGATTCAGCGAGATTTATTTATGTTTCGGTGCTGGGTATCGGTTGAAAAAATAATTATTTAGGCATGAGTATCATTTAAGTTGCCGTATAATCTGGTTAAGAGATGTGCGCTGTTTGAGTTCTGATACTTTATATGTATATTTAAAGTAATTCTCGGTAGACATAAAACTAATCAGTGCGTCTTCATATCAATAAGTTTTCCATTTTGTCTAATAAACTCTAATTGATACCAAAAGAACGCAAATTAATTTCGAATTAATATATATCAACGTTTCTTACAAATTATAACAAGAAAAAAAAAATTTTCCACTTGATATATAAATTAAACTGTAACTTTCAACTCTATCCCCCGTCACCCACCCAACAATCCTTGTTCAACACGACACGCGCAAGTTAATAAACCTCCTTCTGAACCTCCAACTTCATACATACACTCACCATCGCCGCCTACGCTAACGCAACAACAACCTCTCGCCGCAGCGAAAAAAAAGGCCGCTATACCATGAACCTACTGCTCAATCGCCGCATTATTTAACGTCGCGTTATACCGCCGCCGCCACCGCTGCACCACATATAATACACGCACGCGCGCGCTCTCACAATAAATTCGACTCCTTATGAAACAACGCTGCGCTCGCGCATATAGCTCCGCCACGCAACAATGGCACACTCTTTCTCTCTCCCCCTCTCACTATATAACTTTCCTTGCTATATATAGAGGAGTGACTAATAGAGCAATATCCGAACTGCCAATATTCGCGATCGGCATTGAGATCGCTGTCCGGAGATAAGAAAAGGATCCGAGATATATAATAAGAATAGAACCGCGCGGGTATATTTTAATCGCACTGTGTTATAAGTATGTACACCTTTCGCCGATATGATAAAATAAAGGCCGTAGTACGTTGCGACATGTATATACGTATCGCGATCGGTGTTTGAAAAATGTCGCGCGGCGCGGGAGTAAGTATCATCGCGCTGGGTTTCCGGACACGCGGGAAGTTGCGATATGGATACCAGAGCTGCTTCGGTTTTGAAATGTCAGCGGGTTCCGAGAAGCGGGAGATATTGCGCGGGATATATATGAGGAAAAGGTTCGATTATTGGCGTAACAGGATGCTGGAGATATGTGCGCGGTGATGAATTTTTAGGAATGCGCGGAGAAATTGGATGACACATATCGGGAATAAGTTCTGGTTTCTTTTGTAAGGGGGATGTGTAGTGTTATACATTTGTGCCGAATGGAGTGGTGGTGTATTGCAGTTGAATATTGAGTGATGAAAAAGTCGCACTTATCTCTATAATTACTTGTGCGTTTCACAAAAGCTCGGTATTCATTAACGTCACTTTAAACCTTGAAATTCATTATAATATAAATGCTTCGAACAACCGGTCAAGTGTCAGTCGTGTACCATAAAAGTACTAACGTTCCACACTTAAAGTTAAACAACGTAAACCCAACTTTTAACTTAATTATGCAAAAAAGCCAGCTGTTCCCCGGCGCATTCATCGACAAGTTCAAGGCTTTCTTTTCCACGAACTCGTAGAAACAAAACTTTCCTCGCATTTTCACTAAACAGCAATAATAACGCACTTCAATCATACCTACACCATTCGACAACTGAAACCCCATCAACAACGTCCTCGACTCATTAACGCAGCACCTCACCATCACTCGCTCTCCTACGAAAAAAAGGAGAGAATCGTAGCCCGCAAGTTCAAGGCCACTATATATAAGTACTATACATCTCTCCTCGCGAGCTTTCGCAATCGGATCGCGCGGGATGATGGGAAACTCGTCGAGCCTAGCCCGCCTCGGCCGCGCGGACAATAAAATACGGCCTTGCGACGGCGCTCTATAGGGACGTTATTTTACGTTTATCGCGCGTCACGAGAAACCCGCGCACTTTAGTGTGCGTAGGTATACGTACGTTCACTCTCGGGCGTACCTATATACGCGTATTGTTGCCTGAGTTATGGCACGGCGTATTGTACGACGGTCGACGAGTATTTAGTAGCGGTTGTTGTTGAACAATCGGCATTTCTTCACGCAAGTTGGATACGTGTATAATAAATATTTGCACGCGTTTCTGTGTGTGTGTGTGAAAATTTTATATGGTATAAATATATTTTTCGTGCGATTAAGTATATTGTATAGACGCGGATGCGTCGGTCTGAGTCACGCGAGTGTATGTATGTATACACGGCTGTGCGCGGCAATAATTTATAAAAAGTAATGGGAAACGTCGGTTAGAGGCTATATACACGTATATTGCGCGGTGAGGAATGCACTCTGCACTGTACAGGCCGAGTGTATACTGCAACGAGTGAAATAATGGTTCTAGGTCTCTTGCTCGAGAGTCTATACTATATTATATATATGTATACGAGTGTAAGAATAGTTGCTTTCGGAATGCCTCGACGGTTGTTAAATATAGATTATTTCGAGGTAATTATATTTCATAAGTTTGTGCGTCAGCAGCTGCGAGTGCAGTGTATATATTAGGTTGTTTATTGTATAAAAAAGAAACAATTGACGTGCGACTAATGGTACCGGGAACCCGTAAACATGACAATCCCTATGGCGTAGAAAACTTATAGATGTCATTTTTTTAAAAAATTAATATTTTTACTTTGTAATAATGTATGAAAATTATTGCATGCTTATCAATGTTAATAAAACTCACGATACTTATATACTTAAAATTACTTTTCTATAAAGTATAGCCGCGACGAATTCATGATTACCCGCGGGCTGACATACTATTAGCCTACAAATTAAAATTCAGCGATAACGATCGTTCCATATTTGCATTAATTACTCCTCAAATTCCTCCTCGCCTTCATCGTTCCCTTATACCAAAAAAAAAACCCTTCTATATCATACACTACACGACACCTTCATCGCAGCTCCCTTCGCAAAAACACCACACCTCTTGCGAAAATTAACGATCGCGCATCCTGCACGCTGCACGCACGATGCAGGGATGGCTATCTCGCTTCCGTTTTTCGCAACGCCCTATACCTACGCATGCACTCCGTACGTACGCGGATATATATATGTGCGCAGCGGCAAGGCCGTTCGCTGCTATATAAGTGGCCGCGTCCGTTCTTTGTGCGTATATGTATGTACGGCGAGTTTTTAGCCAGCCCTCGGTGTAATGTAGGCCGCGGGTTTTGGCTTTTTTTTTCTCACGACGAGGGGACGGGATGTATATTATCTGGGTTGCTTCGCCCGAAGGCGAAGAGGTTTTACGAGGTGATGGATTTTTAGGACGATCGTGGATGAGTCTTTTTTTATTTTCAAGTTTAGTGAGATGAAAGTGCGGAGTTTCGGTTACGTCATGATGATTAGTGGTGTAATGCGGAGATTCGGAGTTTGATCTGCGTTGGTGCGGTTTAGTGTGAGAATAAACTTTCTCCTTTAAAAACGCATTTGACTAATCGTTCGGTTGAATTTTGAGATTCTGATTTAATGGTTTTGATTATTAAGTGTATGATATTCTTGTCAAAATTAGCGATATAAATCGAGAAATAGATTTTTTTTTAAACCAGATAATATAGCAGTTTGGAGATTTTGAATGAATTTTAAAAAAGACGTTATTTTTTGCTTGTTATATGGCTAATTAGAATGATTATATTTCAATAACCAAAGGTTTAAGATCGTTATAATTAATCTGGATGAGATAATCGAACTTCACCCGAGACACAAAAAACTAATCCGTTTATAAATGTAGAATCATGCAGCTCCATTTAAAAAAACATATTCAAATTTAATTACAGACAACAAAAGAGATTTCACGCGATAAAATCAATATATCTTATATCGACCAGAATCTCCACCGACTTTTATTTACACTCAAGTCCCACTTAACTCACTGTACCGGCATCCGCATACAAAGAAACCTCTCCGCACACAAAGAGTGTGTCCCTCTACTCGGCAAACATACAGGCGCGACTATTACGGAACTGCGTGTGGCACCGCCGGTGAGCTCGACGCCCGCACTAGGAAGAATCTCGCGCTCTGCGTGGACATAACTGCACGGTCGCTTTATTATACCGAAAACGGGATTTTTCGCGGCCCCAAAGATACCTTCGGGAATTTCGTTTTTTAAGGAACACGGGGGGAATGTCTTTGAAAGTGAATTATTCGCCGAGGTATTTTAATGGGATAGGTATTTTTAGGGGTAAAATATTTTTCGGATGGTTAGGAGGAGCTGCGGTGGAATGGGGGTGTTAATTTAGAGGGAAATGGCTATGTTTGCTGGATTTTTACCGGCGATAAGAATTGTGTCCGGAATTGAAAGGATGTTATGGTGTTTGGTTTTGTGTATATATGTATTTTTGGTTCTGAAATAAAGTGCCTGTTTTATATGGAGAATTAGAAAAATAAGAAACTCGATTGGATAATGCTGTTGTAGCGGGTAAATAAGTGCTTTGAATTTTACCTGAAATGAGTTTTACGATAGCGCCATTGTATATGCAAGGCTATATATGGCTAAAGCGATATATACCATTGAAATTGAATCCAATCAATCAACATTGACAAGTTTAACTTTCCTCTCGATCATACATATATCGACCGTACGTACCTACTTATGCGCTCTCGGGAATTAATGATTTTGTAGTCGCGGCCATTGTACACATTTGAATCGAGCATTCCTAGCTCTGTATATACATACATGGAATATATTGATTCCCATTGTGAAACAGAGATATATTTGTATCAAACTCACTCGGCGGTCTCTATAAGTGCACATTGTATTCCTAGAGTTTATCAAAATTTACGAGATCGTAAATATATACCTATATATACTGAAAGATTAACGATCCGATGTATATTGAATCACACCTTTACTAAATATTATTAGCCGTTTTATCATATCATTATTAATTCTAATACACTTATACAATACGCTTACATTGCAAACGTCTCGCATTCAACTTATACCTCCCAGAAAACCCCGTCACTCTCGGAAATATACTACTACAAAAACCTTCCACCCGCGGCAATGGAAAAACCCCCGCAGGCCGTAACAAGCGAGCGCCCTTAAATCTCAATTACTCGGCTCACATATGCGCGCGACCTTCGCTGCCGCGCCGCTACTTAAAGTAATAACCCATACGTTACGCGCCCGTGGATAAGTAGCAAAAAAGGCGGCTCTCGAGAGCATTCGAGACGGGGTAAATCATGCGGGAGGAGGAAAAATCGGAGACGATGCGAAAGGTCAGGGAGTGAAATACGGTAGGTGAAGTTATGGTGGTGAGGATTTTTCTTTTTTCTTTTTTTTAAGTGGGGAAGGTAAGGAGTGAAGGGTTTGATGGTCGGTGGGGGAGATAAGTTGAGAGGCTGGAATGTAATTAGATGCGGGGGTATGGTGTTTATGGGCGTTAAATTTTGTTTTGTTAATTTAGTGCAGTGCAAATATATACGCGCGCTGGCGAATTTTCTCTTGGAAGTGCAGCGCTCGTAAAATTTCAGAATAGAAATTATCGCTGGGTCGTATAGATATCATCGTAAAATATATGGTCGATTTGTTTGTTAATGTTGGAAAAATTGTGAAAGTAAAAATTGAAATTACCGCGTAGGATAATAGTTATCACTATTCGATAATGATTAATTTGATACTAAATTTTGAAATAGAATTCCTTAAACGAATGATAGAAATAAAATAGGATTTTATAGATTTTATTTTGTTTGATAATTACGGACTTAATTATAACTAATATTGAATTTCTGTTTTGTAATATAATGAACAAATAAAGATTTCAGAATAGGATGATTATATACGAATTGCTAATGATCTAAAAAGATAACTACTTTTAGTGATTCTATCGACATAATAAGTAGATCATACCTAGGCTAGTCAGACGCAGACATTTTTTCATCAAGTCATTTAAATATAGAAACGACAAAATGGAACTGTATATTTCGCGTTAATTTAACATATAAAAGGAAAAACAAATACCAATAAAATCTACACGAGACTCGTACAAAGTAATAATTTTCACACATCAAAAAATACCGACGTGTATTTTTATTTTTCAAATAAAATAAAACAACCTCAATAAAAATAAATACTTTCTCAACGGCAGAATAACTCCCCCACTTCTAACTCTCAAATACCTTAAACCACTATGGGAAACTCCTCTCCTCACTTTCCTTACCTCCATCACTCACACCCTCTTCTCTCTTTCTCTCCTATCCCACTCTCGTCCTCAAAAAAAAAACACCACCACCTATAAACCAACCTCTCCACTCTCCCGCCTCTAAACAAACTAACGCGGCGCGCAAGCATCTCTCGTGGGCGGCGGAAGATTCTCTCGAGGGCGACGACGCCCATGCGACTATAGTGCGGCTCGTTCACCTCTCCTGGCAAGCGCGCAGGTGATGACCTCTCGGAGAGGGAGGGCGACGTCCGCGAAATTCCCCTGATCGTTTTGCATTCCGCGCGCTCGCGAGTCTAGTTGTCGCGGAGAGCGGCCGCGAGAGGTAAATCTTATCTCGCCACGAAGCGAGAGAGAGGTAAATAAGGCGCTGAAAGGGTGGGAACGAGTATAAGGATTTTTCTCTAAGGGGTGATGAATGGTATAGGGGTTGGGTTTAAGGGGGTAATTTAATTATCGGAGAGAGAGAGAGGTGTGATGAGTAATGAGCGCGAGTTATCGTGGATGATTGGTTAGGATGTATGAGTCATGCGTGGGTTATTAATTATACGGGGTTTTTTTTTGTTTAAGTTGGCAGGATTATAGCTCAATTTATAGCGGACGTGTGAAGAGATGCTGTGCGGAGAGTTGAGTTGCGAAATGTATCTTAATAATATATCGTGAAGTGGGTTAGTCATCCTGGAAGGTTGATGATTTTTTGTTAAGTGTATTATGCTAATTTTTAATCGGGTGGTGAAATTGTATGTACCTAGATGCGTTACTAGCAAATTTCAATTAAGGACAAGTATTTTTTGCTTCTAAGAAACTTTGTTTAGCGGCCAAATTCTGAGCTAAACGATTGCATAAGTCTAATTTGCGTAAATGTATATATGTAAAAGGCCGCTCTTTTAATGCCAAATTGGTAAAGATAAGTAATTCCAAGTGAATTATTTTAATATACACGAGGAATAATTTTTCGATTACTTTTGGTTATAAAACTGAAGAGGAGCAGCATAATTCAGGACTAAAAATTATTATAATGGTATAGTTTACCGTATTTTAGAATCTTGTGCACTCTTCAAAGCTAATTACGATGAAACATCGTTTAAGCAGTATTGTTATCTTCACCTAAGAATTTATGTTGCTCTCGTCTCCTACAAGGTATACCTACAATTCAGAATACCAAATCTCGTTACCGATATTTGCATACTATCCAGTAAGTAATTTCCTCCGCAAACAAGCATATTACCTCAACAGCGCACTTTTTCAATCCCATCGCACCCCCAGCTCATAAAACTCGTTACGTAACCTAATCTCCAAAATCCATCCAGAAACTGCAAAATCCCCACCACACACCACAACCTAGAAAAAAAAAGTCCAAAAGAGAAAGAGCGCCCGCGACCTTCCAACTTACCTATCTCATCTCTCGCTACCTTTTTCGCGTCTTGCCCCATTAAGTGCCCGCGGCTCGCTGCTGCTACTTCTGTGACCGGTTAACGAGGCGATTTCGGAAACCTATACTATAGTTTTTTGTCGGTCCTTACGTAAACGTCTGAAATCTCGTTTTAGTAGCCGTTCAATATCGATTGTCTGCGACAATGATTGGATGGCTCGCTCTTTTGTAATAAGTGGCGGATGTATATCAGTGGAACGATTTTGATGAAAAGGAAAGTGAAATTGAGCGGATGATGGTATATATTGATGGGTCTGTTGAAACGGTGACGTTGGTAGCGGATTTTTAGATTTATAATTAGCGGGCGGTATGTGTGTACAAGTAATAAATAATTTATGGGAGAACGTATACGAGGTTTTGTAAATTATTGAGGATTTAATAATAGTGCTGACGATGGATAAAATGTTCCTATATTTATATATTCGATGTATTATTAAATCGTACAGCTCACTCGACTGGAGAAAAAGAATTTTGATATATTATACATAAAATCCATCCATTATTCATGCATTATATATACCCAAGATCAACAATTTCATCGGCTTCCGGTATAACCACAAACGTTCCGACCAATAAATCAATCCAACCAACCAACAACGCTCGCTATTCACTCATAAAAAAAAAAAAAACATTCCTATACCTTCGCAATGGAAAAAATGCCGGCCAATTATGATAAACATATTTGAGCAACAACCGGTAAACATAGAGAGCTATCACACTAACATGAGTCAGTTATACAGCCTGACTCAGAACCGTGCATCGAAGAGAGAAGAAAAAGACATCATACGGTCTTTCGAAAGCACCGCAGGTGTGGTGGCAACGGCCGACCCGAAAAACGAGGCGCAAAAAGTCGCTGGGCGCCGCTGCTTTGGCATAATTTAGAAGCAGTAGAAGGAGGGGCCGAAAATTCGGTGGTCATCGCGCTCGAATGAAAAAGAAGAACACGAGATAGGGTTGTATAGCGTTCTTCCTGGTGAATGTTTCGCTTTTGCTTTTCTTTTGTCCCTCGAATCAGCGCGTATTTTGCATTTTCAAGTGTTTATATTCGGGGGGTTTTAAAGGTACACTTAAGAAACACGAGATATGCTTTTTTTATGGTTTGTTGTATATAGTGAGATATGAACATTAGCAGTGCAACGTGCTTTATAAGTATCGAAATTGTTTGATATAAAATGTTTTACATAGTTGTTACGTGAGTCATTGGATAATTATGTATGCAAGTCGAAATTATGCGCGTGTAGAACAAAACCACCTTGAAAAATCAACGAAATTGTTCAACTTCGTGCTCGATCAAACCAAATACGCGTACAATTTATTTTTCAAAAGCACGATATAAACTTCCCTAAAAAAGAACCTCGATTATAAGAGAAATACCGCTTTAATGTACTTTTACCAATTACATAAAGCCACCTTTAAACCAACAGGTGTGGTACTCTCACTTCCACATAATATACAAAACTCTATTTTCCCATTTAACTTTTCAAAAATACCTTGCAAAACCTCTCTACATACACACAACTCGCGAGTCGACCTCACCTAGACACATACCTCTCATACCTCACCCTCGCGGCTAGAAAACATTTCCATCCGGGATCGAAAAAATTCCCTTATCCTCTCCTTACAAAGAGAGAAAAAGGTGGCGCGCACGCGTTACTTAAAGAAAAGAAAACGGCCGCGCGGTTGCCGCCCTCGCGCGCGCACTGGACGTCCTTGCTACGTTATCTCTCGCTCTCTCACCGCGCGCGCGGAAAGTGAAAGGAGTTGCAAGGAGCGCGCGTGTCGCGTTCGCCATAGGAACACCAGGCGAGCCCTGGATTTATCCTTCTGCGCGGGCTGCCGAACAAAAGACACCTTTGCTTTCCTCCTTTTTCGCGCTTTTTTTTCGATGCTTGTGTGGAGGGGCCGAACGAGTTCCTTTCGGTGGCTCGCCTTGGCTGGGTTTACCTGTGTGTGTGTGACGAATAGGGGTCGGCTGTGTGTGTGTTTTAAAAAAAACACATGTGGGTTGGCAGGAAAAACGTGGGAGGGTAGGAGATATTGATAAGAGTCAAGGTTCACGCGAATATTAACTTTGAATCTGATTTCGATATAAGATAAGGTTGATAATCGGCATTACGACACTTTTAATTTTACAGCTCGTTTTTACACACATTTGTTTTTTTTTCTGTATAGATAATATAATAGATAATTAACGGTTGTAACATCCATAATGAGGTAAAAACACCGCGGACAAAAGTGTATATATTGAGAAAAATAACGCACCGATCGCTAAGTGGAAACGATTATCGAACATTGTTCGTGGCACACTCTCGCCATCTCTCATTTACACGTATTAACATGCATTATTCATCGATATATGTACCATGCAATTACCCTCGACAGACATCATACAACACACAATCCCTTCGGCCGCGTAGACATTCCCCCGTCACAAAGGTAATTTATCCTCTATATAAAATCCCCTTATATACCAGATTTACAGCCTGGTATATTCCCAAAAAATATACAGAAACCCCGTTGAAAAACCTCGTCTGTCCCCTCCTCCTTACCTCTGGCACACACATACATACGTCACCCCACCTTTTCCTCTTTCTTTCACTTTTTCTCGGCTCGAGCGGCGATCGGCTGACTGACCGGTAGTTGTAGTCCGATCTCGCGCGCGCGGACACTAGACGTTCGCTCTCACTTTATATCTCTCCGGCCCTCGCTCGCGTATGGCTATAAATAGGCGTAGCTATATAGAATTAGTTTTCGGAAAGATGCGGATGGGACAGCAGGTAGCATATAATTGACGTCAAGGACGCGCTCGGTTAAAGTTGTTTCGTATAATATAAAGTGCATGTATATTGTAGTGAAGGCTGGACGAGCGGCGCTGTCGCGAAGGATAATGTGTCCATTAGAGATTTGAATCTGCGGTGTCGGCGCTGTCTTCTTTTCGAGAGCACAGGTAAAAAGAAGCGTTGTTGGAGATTGAATTTTGAGAAAGGCGCAGTTTCGGTTATTGCTTAATTTTAGTCGGTGCTTTTGTGATATGGGAATTCATGTTTTTTGCTGTAAAGACTTCCGGAATGGTTATAGTATGTAAGACGATTATACGTGGTTGAACAAATGCTGGTGTCAAGTATCAGAAACTAATATGTACAATCGTTTGGTGAGGATAACGATAATCTGCTTACACTTAAACCTGGTTTAAATAAAAAATATTTGAAAAATCTATATGTAGAAATTTAGCATAATGTCAAACACACATCAATCCACTACTATAATCGAAAAAGGAAATTCGTAATCAGCGACTCTCCCACCGGTATTTGCAACCCTATAACGGAGCCCATATAGCGTCGAAAGCACGCGCGCGCATTGTTCGGCCCATAACTACACCGTGGCCTATATCATTACCCAAGTATTAATTAAGACACTATACACTCACTGCCAGCAGCAGCGCGCAATCGCCGCGCGCCATACTCACGCAACGCGATCTCCTTCGTTCTCTCTCTCTACCCCAATTTGCGAAACAACTGTGTACTTAGCCGACCGGTGCAAGCGCGCGCGCGTTTTTTCAATCGATCATGCGTTTGCGGTGTTTGCAGAGAATTTCCGTAGCGGCGGCTACCGGTGGCAGACTGAATTTCGCGAGGTAATTGCTATGGGGAAGGACGTTTTTGGGGTTCGGGAATAAGTAGGTTGCTCGCTGATTAGCAAATGCGCGCGCGCACGTTTTGCATATATTAAAATCTATTCTTGGGAATCGGGGGAGCTTGAAAACACTGTAATAATGAAATTTTATAGGGTAACCAAATTGCGGAGGTGTTGTTTTTAGAGTATATTGTTGGCTGACTTTTTTGTTCACGTCGGTGTATACTTGGAAGTATAAAAATGTAAAATTATTGTTGTTACATTATATTATCGGGAAGTATTTATATAAAGAAAGTATATAAGTTCTTGCGAGAAAAAAGTCGTTCAATGCGGAATTTGGAAAATTTCGTATATACATTGCTGAAAATTGTACTGGAAAAACATGCGTTTACATACGGCAAACTTATATAATTTAATCGGAAAAGCAGATCTGCGTGAGTTAGAATTACAATTTCGGACTACTTGCATTTATATATACGTAAAGTATATATTTATTTATATTTAAGTAAAAATGGTAAAAACAGAATATTATAAGCTTGTTCTTCCTAATTACGCTGTCTTACGTAAAAGTAGCTTATTATATAATACAAAAACTTTTTCGGTTAACCGAGAAAACTGATGAAATTATTGAGAATATTAACGAGTATAATATTAAATAAGATACGGAAATTCCATACCATCGCGTATTTTAATATCGATCATTTGGAAATTACAAAGATGAGTGAATGTTCCCACGCATGATTATCTATATAGCTAACAAATTGCGTAATTAAAAACCGAAACGAAAAGTAATAATTTCTTATTTACATAAAATTTCACATCAAGATATATATATCCTTTGCAAACACAAACCGAGCGCAAATTGCATAATTACATCTGTTTATACACACCACTCAACACACAAATCAAAACTAAATTGAACGAAACGATCGTTTATAGAATAGATAGAACCATCGCCACGATTATTATATCAATTCTCATTCATACCCACATTGAATTACTTAATACACTATAAACGCGTTCTACTTATTACTAAAAATTATCGTGCCACGAAACTCCCCGTACAACCATCCCAACAATTTCATCAACCCAATCAACCCATCCACGGCAACATCTCAATAACCCTCCGACCAAAAAACCAATTACCCAATCCCACCTGACCCTCACTTCTCACTCCACACACATAAACGCCGAAGAAAATCCTTATAGCGTGAAAAACGGCACACACGCAGCACCGTCAATTAGCATAAATCGCGCGATTTCGCCAATAGCGCCGGCCGCGCGATTTACATATAACGCCGTAGCTCGGGGGAGGAGATGCAACTCCTCGCGCGGTTACGCAAGGAGGAGCATCGCGGCGCTGCGGAATTGCAGATTGCGCTTCTCTCTCTCTCTCTGTTTTCTTTCACTGTGTGAGAGTGTATCTTGCACGCGAGCCTCCGCGCGCTTTTCCGCGTATAAGGCCGTGTAGGAGAACGGCGGCGGAAAAGAGCGGGGCCGAGAGAGTGGCTGATGTGTGTTTACTAACAAACCGCGAACGCACGTGTAAGAGGTGGATTTTCTTTTTTTTATAAATTGTATAGTGTTTAATTTATAGATTTTTATGTGTGTAAATATAGGAAAATGGAGTACTGACATTTGGTCGTGATGGTTGAGTTTGCCGAAAAGTATTATAGTGTTGGTAATTTTCTATCGTTAAATTTTGTACGTGATATATTGAATGATGGATGGAATTTTATTTTAATAAATTATTACCAAGCGGTTTAAAGCAAAATATAGATAATGCGATTATATAGTCTAGATTAAGATCTATCGTAAATCAATACGTAATTATGCGGCGTCAGAGCATTATCCTATTTCTTTATCGCAATTACTTATGTCTTTTTATAAATATTTAAAATCGATTATTGATTAATAAATATATAATAACTATTTGTAGTTCCATGGGTTTAGTTGGAAACGATTTTCCCGTCATGATAATATTTTTGGTTTTTAAAGGAGTTATAATTGGATCGAAGTATAAACTGGTATTTCTGGGTTAGAGAAAATAATCGGAAAATGTGCGTAAAAGTTTATTACGGGTTGTTAAGAAGATTGAATATTCGACGCACGCCGCCTGTTTTAATTATTCATACCTTTATTAGAAAGTAAATATTCATAAGAAAGTAGGCGATCGTTTTCGAAGTCGTAAACAAGTTGTTGGCCGCTACTCGTTGAAAAAATTATCCATTGTATAATGCAGCCAAAAAAGTATCTCAACCGATACCTATATTACATTTTTTTTTCTCTGATTAATTAATGATATCTCGAAAAAAAAATCGTTATCCTTAATAGATCCCATTGATGAGTTAGTTATACGATTTCATAGACAAGTGTTCATTACCAACCGATACACTTTTCCAACCGCGTTAATTACAAGCAATTTCGCCCTCGCTCATCAATATAAATCACTACGCGCTAGTCTTTTTATGCCTTTAGTCACTATAAGGATCCATATTGCAACTACATCTCGACATTTCTAAACCTCTTGCACGGTAGACGCACCGTGCGAAGCAATATTTTAAAAGCGCACACTTTACGATGCCTAGAAAAGGAAACAGCTGATCAGCGGAGGTGAAATTGCCGGGATGCACGTGTGAATTTTTATCCCTGTATACCCCGCACAGTCATCATCGATAGCCAAGTTTATTGTGAGCCTCGTTATACGCTCTCAACATTTTTACGGAAAATTGCTAAAAAAGGGATTGAAAGTATAGTCGAGCGTTGAACTTTACGCGATCGATTTATGAAATCGGGAGCTAAAATATACGATACGTTGTGTGTAGGTTGAAAAGCGTTGTTCGAAAACTACGTATAATAAAGCTAGCGGTCAAAGCTCGATTCGATCTAACTGCACGTTGATTTCGGCTTTAAATTCTCCGAATATCTGACCACATTCTTAGGTTCTCAATAGGAACGCTTTTGCACTTTTTTTCCTCGATATATATACAACAGCTCGGGGATAGAACCAGTTTCCCTTGTTATTTCGTCGCGGAACTCGATGACACGAAAAATTGCGAGCGACATTTTTAACTTTTTCACATTTTGAAAAACTTACAGCTCGAAGCGGTACAAATTCCGAAGTAGAATTTTGTTGCTGTATAAGAGCGTTACGTAAGCGTACCCGCCAAATGTCTATTAAATTAGCTGTAATTTTTGTATAACCGGAGAAAATATGAAGTTTGCGACGTAGAGAGAGACGGATTCTTAACTTTCACCGGATATATAAGTATATAAATGTAATCGAGGGGTTTGTCGCATAACGTAGTGGCCCTGTTATTTTTTTTTTCTCACGGAAGAATCGTGCTGTACCTAGCGTTTAAGTTCTTTTCTTTTCCTCCTCTAAAGTGATAATTTTTATAATAGCAAACTTGTAAATGTGCGTAATGTAAAATATTATTCGGTAAAGACGAAAAATAATTATGCGACTTATATAATATATGCGAGGTCGCTTATTATATAAAATTATAATGTCGAATGCGTTTTAAAGTGAGAGTTCACATACGTTAAACTTTAATTTTTCGCAGTTCTAAAATGAAAAATTAATCAGCCTTAATTTCTGATAACGTTTATACATAAATATATAATAACATATCTATATAAGAATTTTCTCCGATAAACGTAGAAAAGTGTATTAGCAATGAAGCAATTTTACAATACGATTAACTTGGAAAATTCGCTTTCAACTCCCAGCATCTCTTATCAAAGCTATTAAACCGATCCCAAAGTCACACACGCACGCATATAGCATTCCCCGCGGCTATGTAATCGGTTAAAAACCCGTAAACAGCTATGAGGCAGTCTAAGCGGCCGGCATTTCGAACTAACGTCAACGCATTTTTCCGTCTGATTGCAGCTGTTAAGGAGCGAGAATGTCGAAAGGCCACCTACCGCAACAGAATGGCTCGGTGCCCGGCGGCGGCGGCGGCGACGGCCCGGACGACTTTTCGGACGACGATAGCACGCCTCTCACCCAGGACTACGGTGGCAGGTATGTACATACCTATATATAATATATATACATACACACGCTCTTTTGTTCTTTGATATATAGGCGTACCTATGTATGTATGTACAATGCCAGAGAGATCGTTATGCGCGTTAGCCACGCTGCTTTGAATTTGTTATAGCGGCTACTGCGACAAGTTTGTCGAGGAGAAATTTTTTTAGGCATTTTTTTTTTGGTGGAGGAAGAGATGGAGTTTAGTTGGCTGTTGATGGAAGTGTTTGTAGAGGCTAATGAGGCGGAGTATGTAAACGTCGTTGTGTGTAGTGCGGGTTTTTGTTGGGAGTAATGAGGAGGTTAAGAAGTTTATAGAGTTTTGAAAGGAATGTAATTTCGAGAGTTTTTGTGAACTGCTTTGTAGGTATAAAGTTTATATACAGAATAAGTTAGTAGTTTGTATGGTATGATTAATAAAGTTAATTACGGTAATGAAGTTTATAGATAGCAGGGATTATAGTGTTTAGAAATATATTGACTGCACTGTGACTTGTTATTTAAAATTACGATGTGTTTCTGTTTCGCTTACAACTTTTTTTTCCTATACCTAGTGTATTTTTATTGTTGATGTTTAATAATATACTTTTACAAGAAAAAATTATACTAAGTATTAACCAAATGCAGATACAGAGGTATTTTATTAAAAAAAAAGTTCACTCGGGAGGTACTTTTATTTTTAAATTGGCTTGAAAACCGGCGGAACCAACAGCAATTCAATGTATTATCTCCTCTTCAAAACAATCCCAACCTCAAAAGAATAAAAAAAGAAAAATACACTATTAACAAGACCAATAAATAACCTCCATGTAGCCAAAGAACAGTGGTCGAAACGAAAGGATGGGACGTGTTCCGGGACCCACCGCCGAGGACCGATTCGGGTTCGATGGCGAACCAGCGCTGCCTCGAGATCAGCGTCCAGATCACCAAAGCCGTCGTCTACCTCCTCGTCTTCGTCATCGTCCTGTGCAGCGGCGTCATAGCCAAGGGGACGATCCTCATGATGACCTCGCAGATCAAGGCCGACCGCACGGTCGTCTACTGCAACAGGCAATTGGGTAAGCGCTGCGCCTACACTCGCCTTTTTATGGGTATATGTGTGTGTTTGTATAGTATAAGAGAAAGAGAGATTGGCCGAGCGCGATTGTTTTATTTTATTTTATGTTTAGATTGGAGGATAGCTCGAGGCTGTTTAGAGGGTGCGCGTAGCCGGGCTTTTAATTAGCTTTCGATGTAGTGAGTTGTTGATTGCTTGTAGGTGGTTATTATGGGGACAGTATATATGACGAGAGTATGAAATAATTACGAGACGATCAATTGAATGAAAATTATGAGGGAATAATAAAGGTTTTATTTTATTCGCTGCGGTGATCGTTTACTTCTTTATCGTCGAAATAAAATGAGAAGTATAATTTCAAACGTAAATTGATTTATCTGAACAATAGATTTTCTTCGTGAGTAGAAACCTTTCATAGAATCGATTGGTTCGATTTTTTATAATTCCTCAGTTTTAAATGGAAAGGATAGAGAAGTGTAAATGACACTTTAAATCTCTTATGTACCACTTATCTTATATATGAAATCTACGAAACTTTAAAATTTAGCAACTGCTATATCATTTAGAACTAATTAACAGATAAAACGGTGAACGTAATCTTCTCTTTCTCTCCCTCTCTTGACGGCGCGTCGAACTATTACAATTCATTAAATGTCGTAATTGACTATCAATTATTAATTATAGCAGCCGAGACCATTACGTTCGGCTGGTAATGAGCCCGCGCGCAGAAGAAGCGCAGCGCGCCTTTTTTACGCGCTCTTTATTACCGGCAATCTTCTCTATTGCCCTCTCTCACTCCATTTTTATGGTACTCGAGCGTACGTGTACATATATACGTATGGATTAGAGTGCGCGCATACGTTTAGAATTAAATTAGCAGGTACCTATAATATATAAAAACACCGAGCAATTTATAGAGATTGAATTTAGCTCTCTTCTTTTGTTCGATTTTGCGTGGGTGCAGCAGCTCAATCGTATATGTATATGTGTATGTTGGAGATGATTAGCATCCGTTCGTTGGTTCTTTATATTATAAATAGTTTCATCCGCGATTGTGTTGTTTTGAAACTTTAATTTTATTGTTGTTATTTCAGTTTACAATTTAGCGTTGGTAATATAACCGAGAAACGTAATTTCGGTTTATCAATTGGCCGAAGAAAAAAAATTTGACTGTAATTGAGCAATACCAATTACTCCAGAGTTTCAATACTATGATTGTGAAAATTGTACACTGTGTGATTTAATTGTTTACTTCTTTTTTTGTTTTAAATAAATTTAACTGTTGAAAATTTTTTGAAATTAGCTACGAAAGATCTTGCGTTCTCGTGTAATTGTTAACACTCGAACTCTTTGTTATACCACCTATATTTTACACAAAAATTAAAAATATTTAATTAAAACCCACTTTTTTTATCGAACCTACATTTTCCAGGTCGAGATAGGCAATTCGTGGTAACGTTACCGGAAGAAGAGCGAATAGCCTGGATCTGGTGCATCTTGATATTATTCGCCTTACCGGAGTTCGGCACGCTGTTCCGAAGTGTACGTATGTGCTTCTTCAAATCATGGAAGAAACCATATTTGTCACACTTCTTCCTGGTCTTTATCATGGAAACGTTTCACGTGATCGGACTATCGCTAATGTTCTTCGCGGTGCTGCCGGAACTGGACGTCGTCAAGGGCGCCATGTTGACGAATTGCGTGTGCTTCGTTCCTGGTTTATTAGGTGAGTTTGCCATGTATAAGCTATTATTGCGTTTAATTGCTAATTAACGAAGAAGTGATAATGTGGGAGTTTCGACATGAAAAGTGACTTTTCAATGAGTCTTCTAATTAAGAATAAAGGTGTTGCAAGAGTACATAAGTCTATTCAAAATGACGCTGTAATTGATTGTTACTACAACGGTGGGTAAATTGCTTACAACTTGTTATTACAACGGTGGGTAATTGTTTGTAAACATTTCCCTTGACATTCAAGATCGACACATTACTTGATAAAAAATACATTTGTATAAGAAATCCTCATTGTGATTGAACTTTAAAAGTTGTTAATACCCATTATAACATCAATGTAGCGTACTACGTGTATAAAAATAACATCTTACGAAACACTTATTAAAAAATACCTTCACAGGAATGCTATCGAGGAACAAGAACAAGGACGAATCTCGTCGTTTCGTCCTGGTCCTCGTAGACTTGGCCGCCTTGGCAGCCCAATCAACCGCTTTCGTGGTCTGGCCACTCCTGACTAGCAAATCGCCATCCCTCTGGCTCATGCCACCCGCGCTCATCCTCGTCTCCTGTCGATGGTGGGAGAACTACGTATCCATCCAGAGTCCGATCGGCTTCGTCAAAGCTTTGAGTCGCGTGAAGAAAGATCTGATCCTCACACGTTACTTCACTTACATATTCATCTCCATCTGGAAGATAATAGCGTTCACGATCACCAGTCTGATGATATTATTTCTAAAGGGTGACAATGTGGGCCATATATTCTCCATGTTCGGCACGGCCTTCAGTGAACACAAGATCACCGTGCAGGCGGTTAGGGCTACGGGTGACGGCACGATTCCGGATCTGTTCGAAATATTACCGAATGGAGACACTGAGATCGTTAACGCGGATCATATGGCGCCGGTTTACGTTGGCCTGTTGGCCTTCTTTGGAGCTTACTTTATGTATATTTTCGGTGAGTATTATATTGTTCTATTAGATAAACGAATCTTATGAAGAATGATTTAAAACAATACGTCACTTTTCTTTCACAGGTAAATTTGCATGTAAGATTCTCATCCAAAACTTCAGTTATGCGTTCCCGGTGAACCTAACAATCCCCGTATCGGTCTCGCTCCTCATCGCTGCCTGTGGTCTGCGTAATGGTGACCCTTGCTTCTTCCATGGCACGATACCTGATTATCTCTTCTACGAGTCGCCACCTCTTTACTTCCTCAACGACTTTGTTTCGAAACAGTATGCCTGGGTCTGGTTGCTTTGGCTCTTGTCACAGACCTGGTTCACGATACACATATGGACACCAAAATGCGAGAGGTTGGCCGCTACGGAGAAGCTCTTCGTCTTACCGACGTACGATGGATTGTTGGTTGATCAGTCGATGGCGTTGAATAGAAAGAGGGACGATCAACCGGAGGTCAAAGTCGAGGTGAAATAATTTTTTTTTATATTTTAGGATAAAAATGTTAAATAACATTAGAAAATACTCAGTATGTAAAGCTTAAGTCAGTTAGTACTGGAATTCATGATAATTTAAGCTACGATTAACAAGCCTAAGAAATCTGAAAAAAAGAGTTGATATATTCACATGTTAATTTTATATAATTGAAAACAAGTTTTTTTTATCAATTAATAAGTTATGATTACCTTAACCGATCTCGAACACATGAAAAACGCTAATCGATTAGTATTATTTTTTCCATAATTATATACATCGGACGCGGTAGTAGATCTAAGCCTCATGATTTATATAAGCATGCATATTAATATAACTAGCCGCAGCTACCGCGTAAGTAGATACGTACGACACCGGGACGCTGGCGAGCATCACCGCAAGCTGGTTAAACTCCGATAAGATTTCCCATAATGATCTATGCGCGTCGTTGAATCACCTACCTAATTGATTAAATTTCTCATCCCGCGCACGTGTTCCGCATATCCAATTAGCCGTACGTTAGAAATAACTCCATCGAGCTTTCACCATGTCTCCTCTTTGCGTATATGCACAAAAAGCAACCTACGCACCGAATACTCGATCAAAACTAGACCGCGTCTAATCGCCTCTGCAACACCACCACTGTATACGAAAGGTGCAGCGCCGAACAGCGCTCATTGTTTTTCTCTCACTCTTTCCTTCTCGCTGTAATAACGCTCGACCTCAATTTCCCATGCGCACGCATCACGTGTATATAGGACCTGGCGGAGATCGAGAAAGAGAAAGGCGACGGGGACTACGAGACGATCTACGAGCAGACGGACGGGACGAGCACGCCACCGTCGGCGGTGAAGAGCAGCGACCACGTGACCAGGATCTACGCCTGCGCCACCATGTGGCACGAAAACAAGGAGGAGATGATAGAGTTCTTGAAGAGTATCCTCAGGCTCGACGAAGATCAGTGCGCCAGGAGAGTCGCACAAAAGTACCTCAAAGTCGTCGATCCGGATTACTATGAATTTGAGAGTGAGTGTTGATTTTTTGTTTGTTTTAAAAACATTTTTTATTATTTTTATATTTTGATAACAGAATATTCATCAGCTTTATTTAATACGTTATTATTAGGGACAACAAAAGTTTTTCCATAATAATAATAATAATCATTAATGCAAATTTAAAGATATTAATTAAATGTCGATAACGAGAATTTAATTATTACTCTGCCGGTAAAAAGGATCTCAGTTAATAAAATTAAAAAGAATGATTTACGTCAAATAATATGAAACCTCATTTATAGCTCATATATTCTTCGACGACGCGTTCGAGTTATCGGACCACGATGATAACGAGTCACAGGTGAACCGTTTCGTGAAACTATTAGTCGGTACGCTAGACGAGGCTGCCTCGGATGTGCACCAGACTCGCATGCACGTGCGCGCAGCCAAGAAGTACCTGACACCGTACGGTGGTAGGCTCACCTGGACGCTGCCTGGCAAAACGAAAATGATCGCCCATCTGAAGGACAAGAGTAAGATCCGTCACAGGAAGCGTTGGAGCCAGGTATGTCGAAGTATATTAGTTGTCACTTATATATGTAAGAAATATAATTACAAAAGGAATATTTAAAATATTTTTTCTACCCTTAGGTCATGTACATGTACTACCTCCTCGGCCACCGTCTCATGGAGCTGCCCATCAGCGTCGACCGCAAAGAGGTCATTGCTGAGAACACCTTCCTGCTGACCCTCGATGGTGACATCGATTTCCAGCCGGCAGCTGTCAAACTGCTTGTCGATCTCATGAAGAAGAACAAGAACCTCGGTGCGGCCTGTGGTCGTATCCATCCCGTAGGTTCCGGTCCCATGGTCTGGTACCAGATGTTTGAGTACGCCATTGGTCATTGGCTGCAAAAGGCTACTGAACACATGATCGGTTGTGTACTCTGTAGTCCGGGATGTTTCTCCCTCTTCAGAGGTAAGGCGTTGATGGACGACAATGTTATGAAGAAGTACACGACGAGGTCGGACGAGGCCAGGCATTACGTGCAGTACGATCAGGGAGAGGATCGTTGGTTGTGTACGTTGTTGCTGCAGAGAGGCTATAGGGTAAGTGTCAACATGTACAGTATTATGGTTCAAACATTGTTACAGTAGCATTTCATTAATATTTTGTTTTTTACTTTGGACGATTGTTCATCATTTAGGTCGAATACTCAGCTGCTAGTGATGCGTACACTCACGCTCCTGAAGGCTTCAACGAGTTCTATAACCAACGTCGTCGATGGGTACCCTCGACCATTGCCAATATTATGGATCTGCTGATGGACGCGAAACGAACGATTAAAATAAACGACAATATTTCGATGCCTTACATCTCTTACCAAATACTTCTTATGGGTACGTTGTGATTGATAAAAAAAAATCTCAACATATCTTCAAAGAAATAACATTTTAAAACGTTATTTATGTTACAGGTGGTACTATTCTGGGTCCGGGTACGATATTCCTTATGTTGGTGGGAGCTTTCGTTGCTGCCTTCAAGATCGATAACTGGACTAGTTTCTACTATAACATTATTCCTATTTTACTATTTATGTTTATCTGCTTTACGTGTAAATCGAGCATACAGGTGGGTTTACTAATTAAATGTTTTGAAGATATATATTTTATTTCTTTCTTGATTTGCATTTTTCAACATTTACAATGTGTTTATTTCAGCTACTATGTGCGCAAATACTCTCGACGGCCTACGCGATGATAATGATGGCTGTCATAGTGGGTACGGCGTTGCAGTTGGGCGAGGACGGTGTAGGTTCACCGTCGGCTATCTTCTTGATATCGTTAACAACGTCCACCTTCATAGCAGCGTGTCTGCATCCGCAAGAGTTTTGGTGTATCGTGCCTGGTCTCATCTATCTCCTCTCGATCCCATCTATGTACCTGCTGTTGATTCTCTACTCCATCATCAATCTTAACGTCGTATCGTGGGGTACGCGCGAGGTCATGGTGAAGAAGACCAAAAAGGTGAGCGTTGGAAAGTGGTGATTAATGGATGTGATATGGATGCGAAATGAGATATCAATTTTTGCGTTGTTTCTTTTTCATATAAAGTTAATACAGCGAATGTTATACATTTGATGTACTTTTATGGCAGAGTTTGATTAAGTTGTCACCGGTTTCGAGATAAAGCTTACGTATTTGATACAACAATATTTTTGCTTTTCAAACAAGATTGTTATGATAGATAATATTTTGATCTCCACTAATAAAGAATATCGTGAATCGATTCAATTTAACTTTTAATTTATATCCATTAGGAACTGGAGCAAGAGAAGAAGGAAGCAGAAGAACTGAAGAAAAAAGCCAAACAGAAGTCCCTGCTTAGTTTTCTTCAAAACGGCAGCGGTAACAACGACGATGATCAAGGTTCGATCGAAATTTCATTTGCTGGACTGTTCAAGTGTTTGTTGTGTACTCACGGCAAACCATCTGACGAAAAGCAGCAACTGGTTGCCATCGCCGAGTCACTTGAGCAGCTTAGTAAACGACTGGAAACTATTGAAAAGTTGGTTTTTTATTTTCATTTATAAGTTTATGTGATTTCTGTGATATTTTAAAATTTATCGAGTTTAAAAAGAAAAACTTTTTTTAGACTAGAAAAGAACGTTTTTTTTTAAAAGAAATGAAATATTTGTTTTATTTTCCAAGTTCGAATATCACAAAAAGAAATACGCTGCAAAAAATTTAAAAGTTTGAAAAACTTTACTTCTCACCTTCATACATTTTTCTCCATTCGCAGAGCTGTAGACCCGCACGGCCACGTGGGTGGCCGTCGACGTGCTTCCTCCGTGGGCTCGCGCTCCGCTGATCAGCTCGGTGCCATCGGCGAAGATCCAGCCGAAGACGACAGCCACGACAGCGATACTGAGACAACGGCGAGCCAGAACACGGAGCACAACCGCGACGTCGGCTTCCCCTCGCGCCCCTACTGGCTCGACGACGAGGGTCTTAAGGCGGGCGAGGTCGACTCCATCTCCATGCAGGAGGAGATGTTCTGGAAAGATCTGCTCGAGAAGTATCTCTATCCCATCGACGAGGACAAGGCTGAGAAGGTAGGTGGGAGGGCGCCGTTAGTTGTGTGGATGATTCGATTTTTGGAGTAGGGATTAGGTAGTTTATAGATATGTTTAGCTCAAGTCAATTTTTTATTTTTTTATTTTTGTAGAGTTGTAGTTGTAATAAGGTGAGATTTATCAATGGAACAAAGTAAAAGATCAACGATGTTAAAGAAAGTGACAAATAATTTAACTGAAGTTTTTTGTATAAATATTTTTGTAAACTAAGAATAGCTTTTAAAGTATAGTTTGTATATATTTAATAATGTTTTAGCTACATCGTTGTACGTATCTTGAACTAAAATAGTCAGAGTTCCACAATTTATTTTTAGCAAAATTAATAACAAAACTGTATATCTGATAGTGTGATTTAGGACCACTTTATTAACAAATGCTGAGAATTGATAACTAAACATAGATTTTTTATCATTTGTATCGATACCAAAAACCATTTAGTGATCCAATAAGAATTTATTCAAATCTGATATAATAGATTAGATAGATTAAGTGTAAATTTTTAAACAAAAAATCGAATCAACACACAATTTAACTCGATCCCAAAGGATGTTAGCATACGTACGTACGATTTCTTTCTTTATCAACTTTTCCACTGCCCAAAAAATACTTGGATTATTGAAGACTGGCAATTAGACGAAATTTTTCATAATATAAATAAAATACTTGAATATTATTATAATCTCTAATAAATTCGAAAATCCAACCTACCAGGTCTTAAATCTAACTCAGCGCAGTAAGTAATCAATTCCTTTTCATTTTGACTTTTACGCTACATTTTCAAATACCTTTAAAATTAAATTTTATTTATCTATTTTTACTTGAAATTCCGTTCAATAACTAAAAGCCTACTTTTTAATATAAATTTTTCTTTTTTGTAAAAATTTAATATTTTAATACATATTTTTATTTTTAATATAATTATATTCTATTTACAATCATTTTGTCAATCTGAACTTTCATGCATTAAAAAGTAGATAAAAACATTCGACAGATAAAAATAAGTTAAAAATCAGTTTGCATAATCAATCGCAAACTTTCGTTCTATCAATGAACTACAAATAAAAAAAAAAACCTAAACCAAAATTAATCACCACCACCCTTGGCCCTCTTTTCTGCGCCCCATGCACCACGCAGGCGAGAATTGCCAAAGATTTGAAGGACCTGCGCGACCAGAGCGTCTTCGCGTTCTTTATGTTGAACGCCCTCTTCGTTCTGATCGTCTTCCTCCTCCAACTTAACAAAGATACGTTGCACGTGAAATGGCCCTTCGGTATCAAAACGAATATCACCTACGACGAGAGTTCCCAAGAGGTAAACATGCGCTCCGCCTACGTGACTCGAGCTCCCCTTTAACGCCAGCCAATCTCGAGTGTTCTTCTTCTGTTGAATGATTGTTCGATTCTTTTCGTGCTGATTTTTGTACATGTATTATGTGTCAGTTGTAGGTAGATACAAATTTTTTTGAAATGATGTATAGTGATTGACTAGTGGGATCTAATTATTAATAATAGGCAATTGCATTACAGTATTTCAAAAAAGTGTTCGAGATGACAATCTTTTATTTAGCCAAAATGCACGAAGAGGTTGAACATGTACAAACTGTAGCAAAACAAATCCAATAAAATAAGCATCAAGCAATGACAGAACAATCGCCGAGGTGGCCCGAAAAAGCGGAGCACGAAGTCGCGGGCGGGGCTTAAGATTACGCTACTAATGAGATCGTTTCTCTTTCTTTTTCTTTCCTCTACTTAAAACGCAATGAGAGCAGGCAAGGATAGCGGCAGACCTGATCGAGCTGAGGAACAAAAGCGTGTTCGCCTTTTTAATGTTCAATGCCTTGTTCGTACTGATCGTATTCTTACTGCAGCTGAAAAAAGACCAGCTGCACGTCGTCTGGCCGCTGGGCGTCAAGACGAATATCACGTACATTGAGGAGACATCGGAGGTACTGGCTTTCCGCCGAGCGTGTGAAAGCCTCGATAGAAAAGACAAAAAAAATAGACTGTGGTGTTCTCGAGAGTGACTAACCTAGTGTTAAGGAATGCCTCGTTTGACTTTTTGTATCGTAATGTTTTATCTTTATTTTGAGTATGTGTTTGTTTCTATCCATATGATCATTTTTTCTGGTTCGTCTACAGTCCGATTCTTAAATACCTACATCAATATGATCTAATTGAAGCAGAAGAATATTGAATTTTAAAATTTCTTGATGATGAATAATCGTTGAACTGCGATATTAAAATAATGTTCTTTAATTATTTCAATATTTTTAATTTATAGTAGTCATAACATAAAGGGTGATTAAACCCATATAAGATTACTATACTAGAACTGTTTACTTGAACACTGTTTATTCAACGAGGCATCCCGTTAGAACTGCACTCACTCTTCTGGTTCACAAACTCTGTGGTTGTGTCTTGTCAATAACAAAAAAGGCCCAAAAAGAGGTTAATTAATACAAAAAACGACTACACTTTTAGCAGGTCTTGACACAGTGACTTACCTAATACCTTCGTGGTTGCGGGTACCGGAAGACGGCATTTTTCTTTCGTCTTGTCCTAAATGTTTTGTGTACATATCAAAATTCTTTCTTCATTTCATTCGATCGAGACAGCAAGTCTGATAATACTCATTTATACAAAAATGTAGTTATATCAAGGAACACGATAATGCCCTCGAGTCAAGTATGTAGAACTTACAAACATATACTTGACATTTTGACGTTATCGAAACTTAATTTTGTCAAATTTTCACAATACTATTACTTGCTATTTCGATTGTTTATCACGCACTCTATCATCTCACATTCTATTCTATATCTAGAAACGTTCTACAAGACAAACGAAAGAATCACTAATTCTAATTTTATTCGTCAACGACATTTTTTTTATTTAGCAGCACGAACCAAACAAAAAAAAAGTACCCAAAAAATCACACTAATGGGGTTTGCCTGGCAACTGGATCGGCCCCCCTCCTCCTGTGTCTGTGTCTAACTCTAATTAGACCTGCTCGTGAATAATTAATGTTATGTGGAAGATGTGCACTGGGATGGCGATTCACAGGAGATCTGTGTACTCATATAACTGTGAATGTTTTATACATATATAAATAATTATAAGAATAATGTTTACTCACACCCTTGTGGTGGGCTTACAGGTGTCTTCGTTTGTAAATATCAAATGTGTTTTAACACAGCACTAGAAACCTGTGATCTTCTTATCATTGTTATTAGGAAAAAACTATTTTAACACGTTTACTGCCGCAATATGTTATTTATTCTAAAATAAAATATTTTGGTATACTTGAATATTTTTTATAATAAGTACAATAAACATTTTATTTTATTTTTTTTTAAATTAATTTTCGGAATAATACATTAATTTATACCAAAATTTTTATTATCAAGATTTATTAATTTTTATTTAATATCGCAGTAAACCTGTTAATTATTAAAGAAAATAACTCATTGCTAAAGAAACAAAGTTTAACATAAAAGTTTTTTTATAAAAGTATCAATCCTTATAAAGTATGTCCAAATAATTGTAATAACTTTCCTGGGAATAACGATAAGGATGATCACAAACTAATAAGTAAATAATGTACCATTAGAATAGTTGAAATCCAATCGAAATATTTGAACGAGACTAGATTAATGCACGTTATCACATATTAATCGTAAAGAACAACTGTTAGAACGGTGTACACATAGCACAAAAGTAATCCACAATCTTTTATATCGAGTTTTTACAAGATTTCGATTGGAAACCACATATATATGTGTATGTGCACTAAACCATAGACCATCAACATCGGAAACATTGGATTTCACTATTTTTTCTCTATTTTAGGTCCATATTACGAAAGAATATCTGCAACTCGAGCCAATCGGTCTCGTGTTTGTGTTCTTTTTCGCTCTGATCCTCGTCATTCAGTTCTCCGCTATGTTGTTCCATCGTTTCGGAACGCTAGCCCACATCTTGGCCAGTACTGCACTCGATTGGTACTGCTGCAAGAAGGTATGTGTACCTTTATAAAACGACTGTATGCTACAAAGTACTTATTAATTTTCCCCGCAACTTTTTCTAGTCCAAAGACTTATCGGAAGATGCACTGCTGTCTAAACATGCGGTGGACATAGTAAGAGATCTACAGAGGCTAGATGGCATGGAGGGTGACTACGACGAGGGTAGTGGTAGCGGACCCGGACGGCGAAAGACCATCAGAAATCTGGAGAAGAGTAGAAGAAAAACGCAGGCGATCAACACCCTGGACGTGGCTTTCCGCCAACGTTTCTTCAGTCTGGCTGAAGGACAAGGTATGACATTTTGCAATAATAAAAAAAAATTATTAATAGAATTTTAATTTTTTTTTTTAAATAATAAATCATAAGCTGGTCCTTGTAAATCAAAGTAATAATGTGTCATTCTTAATCTTCATAACTGTACTATATAACAATGACTCTTTATCACTTCAATTATACTTGACGCGAGCCAGTTATACTACGTCTTCTGCTCGTTACAACATAATAGAACGACTTTCTATATATTATTACTATCCCAATTTCAAACACCCGTCAACGTCTGTCTTCCAGGTCTTCCTCGTAACATGTCAACGCGGCGCTCGACGAAAGCCTTCAAAGCCTTCGAGGGCCGTCGCAACAGCATAATGGCAGCGCAACGGCGCAAGTCCCAAATGCAAACCCTCGGCGCGAACAACATCTACGGCGTGGCTGGCAACGCCTTAGGCATTCAGCCCCGACCTACGCGCAGCAGTCAGATATCCGTGAAAGACGTCTTCGAGAATAACGGGGCGCACACGAATCCGGCATACGAGGCCGACGAGAGTCCGCGCAACAGCCTGCGCATGCGGCCGCTGGCCAGCCAGATAAGCTGGGTCGTGCCCAATTCGAATCTGTGAATGCCCGGATTCTGATCCAGAGTGAGCTGTCACTTTGTTTATGTACAGACGTGTTCGATATTGTGTGTCACTGCCAGAAGAGGAACAGAGGAGAGTAGGTTACCAGAGTGATGTGAATTAGTTTTGTTGATCTTGAAATTGTTGTTCTTTTTTTGTTCTTCGTAGTGGTGTTATAATAATGCCGCTACGAGAATTAGCTGAAAATACTCGCGTGAGGGTAGTGGAATGGCGCCGGTTTCGTTTGTTCTTTAACGAATTTTTTTTTACTTGTAATCATTATTTCTATAATATCATTTTTATGGAAAAACATTCAGTCGACGATGGTGAAGAATATCACGCAAAGTTTGAAATGTTTAAAGGAATAAGTTTGTTAAAATAATGATTATTGTAGATTTTTTATGTTAATGAGCAGATGAACTATTCGTGTACCATCTGTAGTCTAAAGTAACGATGAAGCAGAATAGCAGACAAGTGTAAGAGATTGTAATGTAAATGTAAATAGATAATGAATGCACAGTGAGCCTAAAACAGACAAAACACTTTTTGTCTCGCGTAGCACATTACATGACAATTTTTACCATTAAATGTGTAGAGAAGTTTTTTTTTTTTTTAACTGAACGAATTATCTGAGGAATACTCGACTTCGATACGAATGTAAATGAAATTGCATTTGTATAAAATGACTTTGAATGAAATTTATTTACTCTTTTCATTAATTATATAGGTGGAAATTGTATTGTTTTATTTGGCATTGTAACTTATGATTAAGTGACTGGTGTGTCTATACAGGAACAGTTGTACTTACTTTAAGAGACTTAGTGAAAAAATATCATGCATTTGGAAAATGCATTTAATACAATAGATAACTGATTATAAAATGAAATTATTTTATTTAAAGTGTGTAATACTCAAAGAAAATTTAAATACTCTAATATTTTGTTCATTTGTACACAAATTTTATAAAAGGTAACTGTAAATTTTTAATGTTTATAAATATGTAAAAATTGTAATTCGTTTGAAGTGAAATTGTTCAAATGTTAAGTTGAAACATTTGAAAATGTTAAATTGTTATTGAGATTCAAGAGGAGATTGTAGGTTGTAAGTCTTTTATTTATAGTTGTAAAATGAAAGGTAAAATAATAACATTAAAATGTTAGTGTTACTTTGAACGTCCTTCCTAATGGAAAAACATTTGTGTTAAGTGAGTGAGCAAGTGCAAATGACATTTTGTACTTAAAAATCTTCTTACCCATGACATGTAACCATAATATGAACTTTACAACCGAACGCTCGGTGTGTTCTTTTTATTTTTTTTTATTGTCAACGTGTGATAAATGCGGATGTATTTAAATTATGTGCGTGTGCCTCGTCGATAAATGTAAGACACTGTTTCGTGTTACGGCCAAGTGCTTACGGTAAACGAGAGAGATTATTAGTTTTGTAATAGGAGTATGAAATTGTACGATTGTTTGTAATTAATAATTTTTAAGAATTATAAATATAATTTTTATCTAATTATTAGATATTTTATTCTCTTACCCATTAAACCTATAATATTTAATTTAAAGACAAAAACACATAGAAGACTAAGATTATTAAAATCAGAAAAATATAAACTGATGGTTTATTAGCAAATGCAGTATTTTGCAATATCTTTAGCACGTCGATTATTTAAAACAATTCTTTGGAATACAACGAGTAAAATTAATTACAACGTACTCTTATTTTATAATTTATTATGAATCAATGCTTTTGGCTTCTCTGATAGCTTCCAACATCAAAAAAATGTAGACCATCATCATGTAGTTATTAATAATTCGCCGTACAGACCATGCACAGTCTTTTTCAGGCGTAAACACGAAAAATGAAATTCCATAAGGTAAGAATGCAAAAAGACAATAATAATTTCTTTTACACCACCTAATTTTCAATGAAATAAATACAAATCAAACTTTCATTAAGATAAGTAGAATAAAAGAGTGAATTTAAATTTAAATACCCGAATGATCCACCTGGCATCATCCACATAAAGTGAAATAATTCATCTTTGGTCTGTGAGGGATAACTATCCTGTAGAGCATGATAACACTCTGCAAATACTAAGGAAGAAACTATGAAAATGCCGGTTTTTCGATTTCCATGCGCTTCGCACACGGCGTAAATCAGTCCAGCCATACTGAAGACTCTGCTGAACTTCTCGTGAAAAGGGGCGAGTCTCGCCTCGGCTTTTTCTTTCGTTTCATCGTCTATTTCTAAAGGATTAATCGCTAAAAATATTTAGCTTTCTTATAGGTTATCCTTAAAAATGGTTCCCAAGAATTGTCGTAAAATAATTATGTAATTATTCATATTACTTACAATAGGAATTATGAAAAAAGAAAGGAGAAAGAAGATTGAAAAAAGATCTGAAATTGATAGCCAAAGTTCCGATGGATGCAGCTATAATTTCGGGTGGGAACTTGAAAAAGTTGTCTGTCGATCGCTTTCCCACGAGATAAATACACGATCCGGAAGCCAATAACAACAAGCAACTAGACAGCGCTGAATCGGCAAACATAAAGTGTGTTTACAACTGTTTTTTTTTTCTTTTTTGTAATAAAAATGTAAAGATGATAATTTAGCAAAAAATACTGCGCGAAGAAAATTTTCACAAAAACTAACCTTTTTAAATAGATTTGAAATGTTTATTTTGACAACAGTTAACTTAACCTTTCCCGTCAGCATTGATTTAATTTTTTTAAATATTGTAGAATTTAACTTTATTTTTTTATTTAAAAAATAAAAATTTATAATTTATAAAAGGTGAATGATTGGGTAAATAAAATTGAATAAAATAGAATAGATTTATGATTAACATGTATTACTTTATTGTAAGAAAATTAACTTTTTAATCATTCTACGTATATCTGCATTATTAAATTATATACTTAAATTTTACAATACATATTTCTTCAGAATATATTTTCAGGTAGGTATACGAACCTACATAAATATTAGGTAATTATTATTGATACGATATAGTACATAAGAAAATATTACATATATTTCCTGTACATACATTGATAACTATATTCAGCAAGTGAAAAGCGATATTGCTAAATTAACAATAATTATATATTTGCTACATATGACTCCGCAAATAGTATTACATTTTTTAAATTTAACAATAAGAAATATTGATTATTTTATAATAGTCGTATAAAAGAAATAGATTTCGACATAAATCGTACAATAATTTGAATGTCTTATAATGATACCCTAATAACACAGTCGAATGTAAACAAAATTTATAGGTCTAAATTAATTGAATTTTGAAACAGCAAAATTAAATAAAATGCAATGAGAAACTAATAAATAAAACGAAAACTCAAATATTTTCTCCCCGCGATAAATAACAATTAAAAATTCATTATAATACATTCGATACCCGATTTTCACTTCTGACAGTTCTGACTCATACATCACGAACACGTGGTAATTGTTTGACGCGCAAACCGACGCGCCGCAAAAATCTGTAGTCTGCTACAGGCGTCACTTCGCTCTTCCATCTTCACTCTAGGCCGGTGTTTATTTCTTTCCCGAAATTTTCTCCCACATCTTCATAATAATAAATTTGCCATATTCTCCAGTGCTGCTAGTAGTCACAGTTTTGCTCTTGTACTTGTTGAGCAAGTCGATGATTTTGGTGCGCTCCGACTCGGTGACCCAGAGCAAAGGCGTCACGTCGATCTCGCCTTTCTTCATGATGCAACTGACGTCACCTCCAAAGGACAAGATCATCTCGGTCATATCGCGGTGACCCTTGACCGCGGCGCACTGCAATGGCGTCACACCAGTCTTGGTGCGCGCATTCACATCGGCGCCGTGCTTGAGCAGCAATTCGGCGATGGCATAGAGTTTGCGCTCGACGGCCACGTGAAGTGGTGACACGCCATGCTCCGTGTGTGCATTCGTACCCGCACCGTTCCTGAGTAATAATCGCACAAGATCGGCGTCCTTGGTCTTGACGGCAAAATGCAATGGCGTCTTACCGTTCTTGGTCCGCACGTTGACATGGGCGCCATGCTGCAGAAGCAGCTCGATGACGTCATGACGCTGGCAGAGGATGGCGATGATGAGAGGCGTGTATTCACCGTAGTATCCCTCCATCTCGACGTTGACGTCGCCTCCGTATTTGATCAGCTGCTCGACGATCGATTTCTTGGCGTTGGCCGCGGCCACGTGCAAGGAGGTCGGGTTCTTCACCTGCGACTGATAGTACTGGTGATTGTGGTAGTTCTGGCTGAACAGCGGCTTAAATATATCGGTGACATTGCCGCTCAGACTCAAACTGCTGCTGTTACGGCGATGACCCAGCGAATTGTTCGTCGGGTAGGTCTTGTGGGCGGAAAGTGACTGGGGTGACGCCATCAGGAAACACTTGCTGAAAGAGCTAGACCTTCGCCGAGAGAAGATTTCACCTGCTACGGTGCTCTCGATGGTGAGCCGCTGCAGCTGCACAGGCGCTGTCATCCTTGAATTCACATCCGCGCCATGCTTCAGTAAAAATCGCACCGCCAGCTCATCGTCCTCGATTACCGCCACGTGGAGCAAGTTGTTGCAGACCGTCTCCGAAGGCATCGTTATGACGAGCGTGGCAAGTTTGTTTCGAAGTAAAGAGCACGTACACGTGATCCTTCAGCAGGGTTACTCTGGAGAATTCACACTGAACTGGCACCTGAGCTAGCCCGGGTATATATAGGCGCACCTGTACTGGACTGTTCAAGTGTCTACGAAAGACTAAACTGGTCAACTGAATCCTACACTCTTGGTACTTAAAGACAGTAGTGAGGAGAGCGAGATCCTCATTGCACCTTACAAAATTGCCTGGCGCAGTTGAGCCAGCCCCTTTTCGGCTAGCAGCCAGAGGGCCGGAAATCCCTCGGACTTTGCAGCATCATAAAGCCGTGGATGGTCGCACGGCAGCTGTTGCCTGGGAGGTAAGTTTTCTGAACCCATTTTCTCGGACAGAGAAAAGACCCTTAATGACCCCGATAGCTATTTACAAATATGGCCCAAGTGCTAGAGGCGAGAGTGTGGAGCTCGTAAACGGTGGACGACGCGACAATTGTGCGTGCAATTTCTCCGGGGGTTCCAGGCTGGAAGATTTTAGAAGATGAAAAGTTTTCGGCTTAGATAGCGGATGACGGGAAGGAAGAGGATTAGTGTACAGTGGTGTACCTCGACGTGCTTGGATTTTCAGGAAACGACGTTAGTTTAAGCTAACTTGAAACGAAAAATTAATATTTTTTGCGTGACGTAGTATAATAAGAATTTACTGAAAAGAAAATTTATATTTTATTTTGTTTTTACCTGTTTGTTACTTATGTTTGCATGCGACGATCTATAATAATCATTTCTCTTCTTGTATTGTGGACATCTGCCCGTATATATTTCTTAAATAAAAATAAATAAAATAAAAAAATAATTTTTTGATAATTTCTTATGCAAACAGCAATGAAATTATACTTTTTTATATACGAATTTTAATTATTACATTATTGTATATGTCGGGAAAAAAATAACACCTGCATGAAATAAATAATCTGAATTAGTCGAGATGAGTAATGTTAGAGATTACGCAATATTATATTATTTGTTAATAAATTAACTATAAATTTAGCGATTCTTGATTATTCGATTTTTTAAGAATAATTCTGGTATAGAAAAATGTTTTATTTATTAGGTCTGTAAGTATAGAATAATCATACACTATTTTATAGATTTATTTATTTAGGTAAACATGCATAAATTTTTAGTATTTGATTTGACATCTCCACAAATTTTTTGTTATTGAGACTTATTAAGATTTTAGTCAAAACTCGGCATTCTGTGTAACTACAGATTGACGAGCATCGACAGTGCGTATGATTCTACATTCATTTCGAGGTTGATTTTTAATTTTATATTACAACTAATTTTTAAAAAAAACAAGGCATTTCATGAAATATTGAAAATAAAACGATTTAAAAAAAATGTTAGAAACATCGGCACATCAGCGTTGAAGATAGCATTCTTTTGCAAGAGTGTTGGAAAAAGTATCATTTTGACCAAATGCTGAAGACGATTCTATTTCGAAGATATTTTCTTCTGGATAATTTAACATTTGGTATTTTATACAGTATTCAATAATATTAATATTGGAAAGTACTGAAAGAAATATCGCATGATAATTATTTTGTAAAAATCATTTCAGTAAAAATCTCAATATTCTTCAAGTACTGAAGCAGTTGAGTTTGTAGAAGGTAATCGTTAGCAATCCAAGCGTCGAAAGGCTAATTTTTTTCTTCTGCTAAGAGTCTGAGACATAGATTTGAGTTGCTTAAGAACATTACACAGAATTTATCTCAGATCGTTGCTTCAGGTTTCAAAGTATCTCTTTTAATCTCGAAATCTAAACGGATTTAGTGACGGTAGCCAGATTTAAAATAAGAGAATATTACATCAATAAATCACCGTAATCTTGTACATAATGCTGACACTTCATACACTACAATATACAGATGATGCAGTATATTTTACTATTTTCGTTTATTAATATTTACTGAATATTAGACCAATTATTAAAATTACCAAAATTAGAATATCATATAGTTATTTAATATCAAGAGTCTGTCTAATTCCGGATTCGAAATATTTAATTAAAATTTGAATTAATTACCCCCTTTTATTAAGAATTAAAATTTGAATCTTTAATTAAATCTCGTTTAATTAAGAATTAAATTTTGAATTTTGAATTAAAACTCGTATAATTAAGAATTCAAAATTTAACCTTTAATTAAAACTTGTTTAATTAAGAATTAAAAATTAAATTTTTAATTAAACTCGTGTAATTAAGAATTAAATTTTTAATCTTTAATTAAAACTTGTTTAATTAAGAATTAAAAATTTAATCTTTAATTGAAACTCGTTTAATTAACAATAAAAATTTAATTCTTCATCAAACAAGTTTTAAATGGGAATTTAGCGACCGACTGATTACGATTTTGAGATTTATATTAGTGCACAATGTTGTGCGCAGTAACGGATGGCGATGTTAATAAATTAAATTCGCGCGCCGTTCGATCAGCGCCCCGGACGGTCTCTTGGGAAAGTACGAAAGAGAGAGAGAGATTAAGTCTCTTGAACTTTGACTTTCTCAAGGAGAGTCAGTCAAGTTTTGAACGTGCACGTACGAAGATCGCGAGCGATACGTGAACGCGATTTTGAGGGTTAGGGCGCGAGTTCTAAGAAAATATTCCTTACTAACCCGATCGCAAGCGAGGCAGTCCTAGCGCTGAGGAACCGACAACGGGCTACGGCCAGGATCCGCCGAGTTCTACTGGTGAGACTTGGTCGACGGTCCGCGATAAGAACTTACCTCACCGGTAGCGAAGACGTGAGTTATAGTGCGTTTAGTGCTAGCACTTATAGGTGATTTTCCTCGCGAGAAGCGTGCGACGGTTAGTGTCGGTTTCGCTCTCGTGAGGGTTTAGAAAATTACTATTAGGGTAAGGGCGAGGGACGTCAGATTCTTAATTATCTGTCGCCCTGGTCAATGACACGCGTAGTAATTCGCGAGCGATTGCAGGCGCATACACGCGACGCGACGTATACGTCCCGAACGGTTTGTCGTTCGGGCAACTTTTGTATTTAAACCCTTCTTGTTGTCTCGTCAATAAATAGCCGTCTTTTGTTCATATCACATAAGTTGAAACTTTTCATTTCTCTTGCCCTCCCGACGAAACGTGCCGATTACCGCCACCGCTGCGGACGCTGGATTTACTACAGTGTATAGCTGAGCACCGTATGAAGGTTTTCCCACGGGGAAAAATAATTGCGATTCCGTCCGAATCGCACGTTGTTAACAAAGTTTCGAACGTATTCGCGGGTACTTTTGAAGAATAGAGTCACGCGTTGTGAGCGCGAATAAGCCGCGGAAAATTCATGGAATTTTCCGATTCGGCAAAGGAACGCCCTGTTACAACTGGCCTCCTTACGTGTGGAAAGCACTCAGTGGAAATCAAAAGGAATTTCGCTATCCATCGGGAATGTTTTCACCGACCTTGCGCAACCGCATTGAAAGTGTGCGCTCGTCGTGCGGAATCTAAGTCGTGAACTCAAAAGGTAAACAAAGCGAGATTCGCGGCTTTCTCGAAGTGTGTACAGGGCGTGTGAGAATCGGTCGATCGGTGTTTACCAAGGTCAGAATAAACACAGCATTTAGCTGACTTTTATTCTCATGTAGAAATATATTCGGTTTTGAGAAAAATTATTTATTTAATTTTTTTTTAAATTCACAATTTCTTTCATTTTTTCTTTCAATTTTTCATTTTGAATTTAAAATTTTAATAGGTTGCGCAAGATTTTGAAAGAAAGAAGAAGATGACGACAAAGTCAGTTATTGAAGCGATGGAGAACTCCGAACGACGGGAACGCGCTTCGAAAAGCTCGGTCGTTTATGCAAGTGGCTAAGCGGAATTTACGAGCCAGAAAACTTTGACATAGCTGACGATGACGAGCGCCAGCCGCTTGACACTCTCGACGAAGACGACCATGTGCTGCAGAACCCGGAAGCCGCTCGTGGAACCTTCAAAAAGGAACCGGCGACACCGCAATTTTCGGTGACAAATTTTGTCGTGCAGCCAAGCAACTGTATAACGATGCACACGTCAGACGGGACGCAGTTCAGCATTCCAACGGATTTCGTAAAGTACCTATCGGTACTTAATAATTAAGTTTTGGACTTGACAGCCAAAGTCGAAGCGCTGGAAGCCAGAATATTGCAAACAACAGTTACAACAAACCAGAAGTCTTCCCAAGACGACAGGAGTAATCACAGGTCCGAAAATACGCAAAATTTCGGCTCTGCACTCCATAACCCTCCGGGAAAACATAATTGCGATGCTAAGGCACCGAGTTCACCGCTTGGAGGTATCAGCGATGCCTGAGAGAGGGGGGAGATTTCAGGGCCACGTGAACAAGTCTGGAAATTTATGCGGCGCTCAAGCATCGCCGGCAAATTGCCCGCGTGAGATAGCCGCCAATGCGTACGATAGAAATGTTGGAAAAATCGTGTGCAATTGGACCTTGAAGTTCTCCAGCGCTCGAGGAGAAAACATAGAGACCTTCCTCCATCAACTCGAAGAACGACAGAGAATGGCAAACCTTTCGGAGAACGAATTGCTTAGCTCTCTCTCCAAATTAATGAACGGAGTAGCGGCAACGCGGTACCGAAACAACAGGGAGTCGTGGACCGTGTGGACCGACTTCACGAGGGCAGAAGCTATGACTAGTACTCAGGAAATAGAAGAACCGGGACGAGTCTACATCATATGTCTCATGGCTATAATGAGGCGTATGGAACCTCTTCCAAGTGTAGATTGGCAACTCGATCTGTTGCATCGCAATCTACATCCAGCCCTCTAAAAGATGATTCGCCGTTCGGGCTTTAGTGATGTTGGGAAACTGCTGGAACTTACAGAAGAAGCCGAGGGGACAATCGAATCGGAGAAAAGCTTCTTATCTCCGCCGGCACCAAAAACCGCTTTATTTCCGGAAACGGCGTACCAGACAAGAGGCAAGACACCTTACAGGCTCAACACGAATATATCAGCCTTTTCGACTTACCCAGAACCGGGGAGCGATAACAGCTGGCCTGACGTCAAAGACCTCGCCAGGGTTATTAGCCAGAAAATAATACAAGAGCTCGGGCTAAGGGAGACTGAGTCGTCATCGTCGGACTCGGGTAAAGGCACATGACGACGAACACCGAGGAGTCCCCGCCGATGCTCGAGCAGGTCTGAAGACAATTCAGATTCGGAAAAATCGGTAGAACAGAGCGACACTTCTAGCGGCGGGGGTGATCAGCGTAGCTACTCGAGTGGACAGAGTAATCCCCATTCCAGAGGTAGCCGAAAACCCTTCCGCTTATATACGGAGCCGTTACGACGTTTTGGATGCGGCAGGCTCGGGTATCAACCGAGAATCTGCCCGACTTGTTCGGGAAACTGATGATAAAATCATCAACAGGGTTACCACGTTCCCGAGATACTGATGACCCAAGCTCGACATCCCTCGTTCCCGGAAGAGGATCTTCCGAGGACGTGTCGGTAGTAGTACCTGAAGCATCCTACGTCAAGAAGGAGAGCAGAGAGTCCAGAACCATGACCGCCGAGGGATGCCAATGGTAATCTGGCGACGTGCGACCCGCCAGCTGTGGGTGAACGAATAGTACTTACGTGTGACATAAAGCGGGCTCCCGCGCGTGCCAGGGGTCTGAGCGAGTGAGTGGGGACTCCTGCGTGAGTCATCTTGACGGAATACGTAATAGTACGATTCGATTCGGGCTCAGAATTCAAGGCGATATATCTCGAGACTCTTCCGTATGCAGAGCTGAGGATCAGAGATACTCAGCGTCCGGGAGGGGGTGTAACGGACGGCGATGTTAATCAATTAAATTCGCGCGCCATCCGTTCAACGCCTCGAACGGTCCCTTGGGGAAGTACGAAAGAGAGAGCGAGAGAGAGATTAAGTATCTTGAACTTTGACTTTCTCAAGGAGAGTCAATCAAGTTTTGAACGTACACGTACGAAGATCGCGAGCGATACGTGAAAGCGATTTTGAGGGTTAGGGCGCGAGTTCTACGGAAATATTCCTTAGTAACCCGATCGCAAGCGAGGCAGTCCTAGCGCTGAGGAACCGACAACGGGTTGCGGCCAGGGGGGAGGGGCGGCGACTAGGACTTACCTCACCGATAGCGAAGACGTGAGTTATAGTTCGTTTAGTGATAGCACTTATAGGTGATTTTCCTCGCGAGAACCGTGTGACTGTCAGTGTCGGTTTCGGTCTCGCGAGGGTTGAGAAAATTACTATTAGGGTAACTGCGAGGGACGTCAGATTCTTAATTATCTGTCGTCCTGGTCAGTGACACGCGGAGAAATTCGCGAGCGATTGCGGGCGCACACACGCGACGCGACGTATAAGTCCCGAACGGTTTTTCGTTATGAGGATTAAATTTTGACAATTCACTTTGGCTAATAGCTTCGAGATCCAAAAAAACTAAATTATTATCAAAATCGAAGCTCAGATCCTCGGTAATGAAATGTGCCCGATTATCTCTCAAATATGTATGATTCTATCGTGTAGGGACTAACCTGAATGTGTTCTGATTAGGCGCCTTTCTTATGAATCCATTCGTGTATGTGCCCAAGGTGGTGGGTAAAACCGTATCATGGACAAAAATTCCAGATGTTTCCTTAGACTTCTCCCATGTTGCAAATGTTGACTCTAGTTCGGGATGACTTTTACTTGGTTCAACGGTCCCTCTTTTCCTGCTATCGTCTTGTTGAATTGTCGACAGCTGGGATCGTTGCTTTTGTGAAGTAGGAGGAGTTATTGGAACTGGAGTGGAACGTGACGAGGATGCTGAGGTAGGTGCTATTTGACTTATGTCGGTGTCTAAGAAGGTTTCCCTTCTCCACGATTGTACTACCTTTGGTGTGACCTCTTCTTTCTCTGCACGACCTCCATACTCACTTAGTACTCACTAATTTTATTAAGAATTAACAAACACTACTGCCATTTCTTATATAAATAGAATGGGACGTGTTCAAATACAACATATGAATTTATTAACAAGAAAAATTTGGCAATGGTTTGAGTCAAAAGGAATATGATTATTTGCATCATACATCCCATCTAAAAGTAATGTTGAAGCTGATTTTGAATCACGCAGACAAAAATCCAATACTGAGTATGAAATAAGGTACAATAATTTTAATGATATAGTTATGAAATTTGGAAAATCAGACATTGACTTATTTGCTAGTAGAGAAAAAACTAAATGCAAAATTTTTATTTCCTGGAAAAATGATCCGGTAGCTATAGCTCTTGATGCATTTACTATTTCATGGGTACCTTATTATTTTTTCTTATACCACTCGTAAGGTATTGTGTTTACTCCCCATTGTCAGGGAGTAAAACGCCACATGTACTCCTTCCTAGAAATAGCCACGCACATGCACGTTCCCCTACTTTTTCCCGGCTAGCACAGCCTGCGTGTTGCAGCCCCTCCCTCTTCCCCTGAAGCATCGCTGACCTCGAAGAAAAAGCGGTTTCACATTAGTGTCGTTGTAATAGCTGACGAGGCAGTACCGTGGAGTTTCTTGATAGAGTGGATCCGACTTTGTGTCCTGAATATGTAACTTCCGGAGTTAAAAATTCCTACTTCTATTTGCAAACGTAGCCCTGCCTTTGATAGGCGTTATTATGTACGAAGCACACCATCCTCTTGTTCTTCGTGAGTCTTGGCGTATATTATAATATCACCCAGATAAACAAAAAGTTCCGTAGCTTGCATTCCCAATAAAACCTGATCCATGAGACGTTAAACGTCGGTGGTGCATTGTTCAGTCCGAAAGGCATACAAACGTATTCGTAGTCACCATACGGTGTGCTGAAGGCAGTTTTCTGCCTGTTTATCGGCTCCATTCCAATCTGATGGAATGCACTGGCTAGATCATAAACAGAAAAGAATTTGGCTCCTCGTACTTGTTCCAGAATCTCAGTGATGTTAGGTAGTTGATAAGCGTCCGGAATCGTTTCTCGTTTAGTTTATGGTAATCAATTACTGGACGATATTTCTTCTTTCCGTCACGTCCAGGCTTCTTTGGAACGATCCATAGCGGGCTGTTATATTGAGATTCGGACGGCTGTATAACATTATCTTCCGAAGTTTGTCAACCTGTTCTCGTACTTTCTGGTGGAGCATGGGTAGATACCTATATTACTTAGTAAATATGAGTCGATCATCGACGGTATTGATATGATGCTTTACTACATGCGTGCGGGGTCGTGGATCTCCGTTTAATAGAAAAAGGTGATGATACTATTCTACAATTCTCCGGGTTTGCTCTGTAGCTTGGTCATCGTGATGTTCCCTATGTAATCTTTCACATATGTGTTCTATCCATCGTTAGTAACAGCTGCTTCTCCGATATATACTCCTTGAGGTGTTGGTATTTAAGCCAAGTAATCTTCGCCGCTTGGTGAATCTAGAGTAACTGGGATGTTCAGCGTTACTCTTGAACGTGCCGGAAGTTTCCGGTAGAGTGTAGTAGGCCGCATTGCACATACCCTTTTCTTGTTCCCGATGATCTTTTGGAATAGTTCTCGCTCCGCGTCGAGGGCCTGAGGCGATCTGTTAGAGAAAGGAATATGATCTGTAGGTCGGGAAGCCAGTATTAATAAGTCCAAGCTGTAACATATTCGAGCTTTCTCTTCCTTGAAAAACGGGGCTCCTAGAATGGCATCCTGTAAAATTGGAGTAGTCGGAGATAAAACATGAAACTTATGATGTTTATCAAAGATCTACATCTCTTCTACGCCTAGTGTTTTGACAGGGCTAGTAGAAATGCCGGTTATTTCTAATGTGTGATGAATCTATCGTGACAGATACAGCAAGAATGTCACTTTTTACTGCATTAATATCTGCTGCCGTATGTATTAAAAATATACCCGTAACTCCTGCCATGTTGACATAGCCGAACATTTTATTTCCTCGAACCTCACCGTGAGATGCGGTGTTTCGGTATTGCTCGTCGTTGCGCTCTGTCGTCGAGCACCTGTCGAGGTTAAAGGCTCTCTTGCTTTGTGATAGTTTTCAGATCTATCCGACGTGGCTTTCGCGGCCGATAATTGGACGGTGGCTGTTGTAGTTATCCCGGATAGGGATAGTTATATAGTTTAGGAGGTATTAACGGCAAAGGATGGGATTAAGGTGAATAATATCTAGCAGCTTCTCGGTAATAGACGGGGACTGAGGAGGCGTAGGCGATGTATAAGAAGGCGGTCTCCTACTTCTTGTCACGGGTTCTCGCGATGGGTGAGCCTGATAATAACTGAGTTGTGCTGTAACATTTAATCTTCCTTGTTCTATGTAACTTCCTCGGAAGGCTGTATCATTCCTATCATAATAGTATGGCATCATCTCTCGGTGACAACTGCATTCTTGAGATATGGGAAATCTCATCTCAAATTTCCTCTATTTTGTCAAAAAATAATGTCTATCCTATTGACTGTCACATTGCAAGTATTTAAGATACTGTTACACTCACGCACACATACAATAATTAAGCAATAAACTATTATTACAAAAGAAGATAACTTTATTTAAGACATGAAACAAATACGATTAAACGTGTTGTCAATCATAAGCTCAAGAATCAACTGACAAAACTCGAATCAAGAACAACATACTAATTACTTAGCAACGTTTTTGTTCTTATATTCGATTATGATAAATCAACACATAATAATACGATAACCAGGAAGAAAAATTATAAAAGTAGACAGTAAAAATTAAAATTTAAGCCCTTATTCGTTAAAAAATACTGATTTTTCAGAAAGTTACAAACAATCAAAGGTAGCGTAAGAAAAGGGTACCCCCCATTATAATAGTAAAAAAGACACCCTTCCTGGAATTCCGAAAAATTTTGGCAGTTTTTCAGACATGCATAATAATGACCTCTCGCGGTATTTTCAACTCCCCGCACCACGTAACAAACAGATTTTTTCATAAATAATCTTTTGTAGCAAAATAACAGCTTTGGAAAAATCTGAAAAAATACGATCGAAGTTTTCTTGATCGGTTTTCCCTTTATAGAGCTCTCGGCCTGTTCGGGGATAGTGGCAGGTACTTTTAGTTTAAAAAAAGCTACTTTCATGAATGTTTTAGTGTTCGTGCTGTTGATCGAAGTCTTATTTTTTCATATTTTAAGTTTTAAAACAGTTCTAGTCTAATTCCAATTCCTTTCAATGGTTTTGAAAATAGTTTATTTGAAAAATGTGTAAAATTTTCTAAAAAATGGTGTATATTGTTCTTTTATGAAAATGCACTCCTGAGGAGCTATAAATCATTGAGAAAAGGCAAGAATTTCAAAAAATGCTAAAATCACCAACTTTGACACTCCGTCACTCAAAAACTATGGGTGAAAAAAATCTGAAAAAATTCAGGGTAACTAATGGGATGGTCATGAAGCGATTTAGGTGATTATGAAACGAACAAAATTTTTGATATATATATATATATATATATA
>UXGD01000878.1:0-44350 GCA_900474315.1 Torymus auratus
CGAACGATCTCGAAATCTCGAATAATCGAATCCGTCTCGAATCTCGAAATGAAAAAAACAAAAGACGAAACGGTGGCACGTGTAGCGCGCTGATTAACACTAGGTAGTAGGTACACAAAACAGAAGACGAATAAAACAGTATAGCTACAGCTCCAGTGGCGTCATTCGCCAGTAACGGACAGTTGGACATCGGTAAGTCTTTTTATTGTAGCTCTCGTTATAGTTCCGGACTCCCGGTTTACTAGAGGATAATTTTCTTCATCGCTTCATCAGGAATAACCAAAGAGGTAAAAACAGTTCACATTACACGTTGAGTATTGAATTATTCTAACCTTAAGTCACTACGAAATATGTGGCATAAATATGTTACCGAGCACAATGTTGATTACTATCAAGTCGAAATAATAATTTTCATCTTCTAATGCACATATTTCAGAACAATGCCGTACTGCTGGTTAAACCCGAACAACCATCTCTGCTCCATCGCCGGTACGCCCCAAGCGAAAAACATTGATCAGATGCTGAAGCCGGCGATGCAGGCTAAATCTAAAAAGAATTCCAAACGAACCAAGGCTCGAAATCTCTTCAAAGTCATGAAGCAGAAAAAGCACGAGACGGCGAAGCAATGGCTCACGCGAGTAAAAAAAGTCGCAGCAAACTGCGGCTTTGAAAGTAAGCTGGATACAAAGATTAAAGATAAATTCGTTTCGGTATGTGTAAATATAGTGTTGTCCAAAATAGCGACTTTATGTCCTGTTCTATAAGACAATTTAATTCACAGCAAATAAAAACTGAAGCTGTTCGAAAAATAGTGAGCGAACTACCCAAGGAGAAAAGTTTGGACGAGGTTCTCCGCGCCGCTGTCAAAGCACAAGCCGAACACAAGGAGAAGGATATGGAGGAAGATACGTCGTCCTCGTCGAGCGAGGACAAAAGCGAGACGGACTCGGACGAGGAGTGGAGTGTTGACAATGATGAGGCGTATCGACCCGTACACGCATATGACTGTCCCTGTCAATATTGCAGTAAGTAACTTAGTAAAACGTAAACATAGATTATTGTGCATAAATGTGCAAATGTATTAAAGCGGTTTAAAGACCTATATTGCGCTATTTTTCATTAGTTAAAAGAATAAATGGAAGTGTGTTTTAAATTAAGATTTAATATTTTAGTACATTTAACATAATTTTGTTAATCAATCTTATTTAATTAAATTAAAATTAGATTTAAAAATAGCAGTCAAATGATTCAATTGTAAATATTTCATAAATGCTAATTATAATAATGATCGGCTAGTCAATTTTGTAAATAAAATGTAAATTATAAATATTTTTGATATTTTTATAAGAATAAATTTCATTATTTTTACTAAATAATAGTCATTTGAATTGTGATTAAATACATTATTAATATTACATTAGTTATTATTTTATAGATATTATTAGAAGCAATATGTGGGGACCAAAAGGTTACATTGGCCTTGGTAAACCTAAGGAAAAGATTGTTTATGTAAGTAAAATTATATAAATTTCTGTATTTTAAACCGCACCCAGCCGTTACTGGCAATTGCAGAGACCTGTCTTTTTCATTTAGTGTTGAATTGTCTTAAAATTCAAAATGGAATGAGAAAAACGGGTCTTTGCCATCATTGGTAATGCTGGGAGCTCACGTCATCTTATGTATTAATTTTTCTCTGTTTTATAGTTATCTAAAAAAGTGAAAGATTGGAAATAAAGAAAATCTCAAGGAAAATGGGTAAATAAAAGTTCCTCAAACATAACTTACTATTTTAGAAGATTACATTATGATCTTCCTATTCACATAAGTATATAATTTAGTTATCTTTAGTTCTTTAGGAAATAGTTTTAAAAATGAAGAAGTGAATTAAGTATATGACACTTTAAATTATATTTATTTTCTCAAAAATTAAATAGGTTTAGTTGTTTTACCTATTTTCCTAACTTTTGATAATTATAAGAATATAAGTTCAATAAAGTAAAATATTGAAAATGGTTAAAATGAAAATCGAAGTATTTATTATTTTTTGTAAGAACAATCAATAATCTGCACATCTTTGTGCCTGCCTCGCAGACCAAAGATGAATTTCTTTGATTTCTGCGTATTTGTGCTGCTGTCTTTTCTCGTTTGAACTCCTTTTTCTTTCGGTGGAAGCGTCTGTAAGCAAATACATTTTCGAAAGAGGGATTTATTCGTCTGAGTACTTCGCGTCACGCACTGACAAATAGTTGCCTGTAAAACAATTTATTTTTATAACGATTAAGTAGATGATAAGAACGATTGAAGCCAAGCAAGTTTTAATTATTAAATTGGCAATTAAAAGTATAATAAACAGTACGCATATTATCTTACCAAATGTAGAGCGCGCTGTCGGTGAACCCAGAGGCTCGACGAGTAATCTTTATCAATAAATGTCGGAAATACGTGTATCTCAGTTTGAACTTCCTGGTCTTGACGAATTTTCAAAGGCATATATTCGCCTGACAGTCTAATAAAATATTGAAATGTTAGCATTCAACACGACCTAAAAGTTTATCAAACGTGTAAACAAATGTCTAAATACCTCTCTTGGCGATGCATAATTTGTATATCATTGAATAACTGAAATAAGTGAATGTACTCCGGACGTTCTCTGACAATGTCCAAGGCAGCGTATAAAAATCTGTTGAAAATTTTTTCTATAGTCTTATATATAATTATGACGCTTATAGATTAATTATACCCATGGTACCGTGCTAGCCTAAACTATTTGCGCTCTCCGAGTCATCATGAATTTTCTGACATTTTAACAGAGAGCAACGAACCTGTCTGGTTGCTTTCCAAACTGTCGAGCAGCATCGACGGAGCTAAAAGCGAAGCACTTGCCGCGCCATTCGGCCACGCCGATGTTTGGATTCCCCGGGATCAATGCACCGTTGCCAGTAACAAAGCTCCATGCGCAGAATCCGAGAAACTGGAAAGACGTTATCGTATTACGATTATTATTTTGAAAATCTGAATCGTAGATTTTTTTAAATAACGATGGTTATTATTACTTGTAGATTCAGTTTATCGTAGTTCGTGTCGTTACTGGGGTACGTTAGGGGACATTCGCCACAGTCCACTGTAAGAAAATTGAAAAAGTATAAGAATTTTCAAGGAATAGGTAGTAGTTTAGAATATAAATTATTATTTTCTTAGAATGAATAAGACATAAGGAAAAAGTTTTTTGACCTATTAATTTCCCCATCGTTTGTTCCAACCGTTCGGCATCAGTAAGTACGTCAACTTGGCGCAGCATTTTATCAAGAATACCTTGGTAATGAGGATTTAATGACTAAAGAATAATAAAAATTTTTATTAGAGCTGCTATACGAATTAGTAATTTATTATGATTATTACCTCGGGAAATAAATTTCGTAACTGATATAGCATATCGTTGATGAAGCTTAAGACAATAACTTCATCTTGTAACTTCAACCAAATTTCGGCGATTTCAGTAAATTGCGGCTACAAAAACAACAATAAATTATATAAACATCTGAACACAAAAAAATTAACGGTCCAACGAGAAATGTTCCTTACATAAACGTGAGTGGTGGGAATGGCAGTTCTATATTTCACAGTCTCGTGGAGTTGCATCAATCGATTTTGCAATCGACAAACTAAGGACCGTATTTCCTCTTCGCAAATTTCCAAGTCTGACAGTAGCTTCCTATGCCATTAACAGAGAAAAGTTGAAATTATTATGTAATAATTAAAACTAGCTCATGAATAATAGACCTGCTCGCATAACGTACACTTATAATATAATACATATAAAATAAATAGCTATATTAAAACGTAAAAAAGATTTAAAAAAAAGATATTTAAACAAAATTGTGCTAAATCCCATTAAAACCCCTTAAATGCTGAGCACAAGAATAATATCTTACATTCAAGATACTCTCGATACTTCCACCAAAGCTTACAAAATAAACCGCCGCAGCAAGCAGCAATTAATTCGCTTCGCGAAAGCTATATCATTACAACCATCCGATACCGCAGACGCGCGTTACACCACCCTATATATACATACAGACGTATAATTCACTCCCATAAACCCAGCGAGGTGTCCCTCGCTCTCTCACCTCACGTAAATCTCCTGCTGTCGTGTGGCGACGAGCATCTCGATGACCCAGAGGGCCTCCTCCGCCTTCTCCTCCTCCCGATGACGATGATCGTCGTCCGTCGGCTGCAAGGTAATCGTCTCCGCCGCCGCCGCCGTGAAACGGTACACCTTCTCCATGAGGGATTCGAGCAGCTCGATTATCGAGGCGCGCGTGCGACTCGTGCCCAACTGCAAAATACTCGGCACTGCAAAATAGAGAGAAGGAGGTTTTAGCTTTCGTTCGGCTGATTGATTTATCGGGTCGATGTTGCGATTTTGTGGCTATACATAAGCGAGAGAGAAGGAACGAAACGCGAAAGGATTTTTAATGTAGTGTCGAAAACGTGCCTGTAATCGAAGACTAACCATCGAATAATGTTTATTACGAATTTATAAGTACAAAAAGTAAAAAAAAGAAAAACAAAATAAATACTTAGAAGTATACTTGTTTCTTCACTATCATATGATTCGAATGAAATATTTATAAATTACAGTTCATTTTTTTTTCTTTTTTTTTTTATCAAGTATGATTTCCAACTAGTATAATTACATGTCTTTGTAATAGCAACCGTAATAAAGCATCTAATACAGGACATATCAATAAATAAAAATCGGTCAATCTTCATTCACAGATGCATATTTAACGATGACGTTCAATCAAAGTTAAACGTAATCTCGCATTACTCACTGGGGTCAATGAAGACTGAACATCTTACGAAGTCCGCTATATTTATAGGCATTTCCGAGAGTTTTACTTATTTTATAATTTATTTAAGATTTTTAAACGCTCGTCTTTGTCGTTGAGAAAAAAGGCACAAACGGTTACATTTATCACCTCGTGAAAGTTCTCTTCTTTTCTATGCGCGCGGGGCAACCATGTACACAGGAAACGCCTATCAGGGCCTGATTGTACAGTACATAACTTTTTCCACGATTGCAGAAAACGAGTGCCGCAATGTATTATAGACAAGAGAGTAAGTATGTAGAAAAGCTCTCACGATCGTCGATTCCCTCGCCGCCACGCTGACAGTCGCGATTGAAGAGCCTTATGCCAGTGACAATCTGCACGAGCTCCAGTAGTTGTTCCTCCTTGTCGCTACGGGCGAGAGCCACGTAGCGCGGAAGCTCCGAAGGCTGGAGTACGCTCTGCAGGGCGATAGCGACTTCCCTAGTGCGACGAGCAAAACATCGTCTCCATTATTAGTCATGTTTGTTTGTTTTTTTCTCTTTTTATAATATAGATATAATTTCCATGCGCGCGTTATCCGACGTTTGTGGCCTGATTGACCTGTGGTTTATTATTGAATGCGCTGTTTTTATACGCTCTGGATTGATAAGTTGAGTAGGTCATTGTCTTGTTTTACCTTTTAGAGCGTTATTTATATGTATTTCTGAACATCAAAACTTGTATATATTCATTAGCGGGATTGTAAAAAGGAAAAAATTTAATTGAGAAAAGTTATTATTGGGCGAACTGAAATGATAATAGGAGAAATGCAGGTCACGGGTTTAATTCAAGCATTATAGGAATGGGATATGAAAAAAAAATAATAATTCATCGCCACCATTCTATAATAATTGGAAATCTAACAAACTCAAATATTATTTTCAGGAATTTAATTAATCTATCGGTATATTCTCTATTTTCGAATTAAAAAACCTTTTCGTACTCAATCGATACTTTCTAATTTAAACTCAATTCAAACTAAATGAATGAACCACCTTGCTTCTGAACATTTTTATAAATTTAAAATGAAACATAATACAGATTATAATATACTTATTAAGTTTTTATAAATATATCTTTAAGATATCTCTTATTACCTTAAGACTGTAGATACGGTAGGATTTCCCAAACCACTCAGTAGTGTAATAATAACGAGCATTTTTTGATACAGTCTTTCGATTTCTCGCGTGTTCTCGAGATTAGTAACTTCGCAAATTTCTTTCACCAATGGAGCCGTTTTATGCATAAGGCGATTCCGGTGCTTTTTTATGACATTTTCTGCAAAGAAAATCAATATAAAGTCTTTATGATTTTTATATTTTAAAATAACTATATAGGTGAATCTCCATAATATAATTTAAATATGAAAATATACGATATAACAAATTGTTAAATACGAAGTCCGGTTAAAACGTGCAAAACAATATAAAGAATAAACAAAATAAATCAATGTTTGCGCTACTCTAGAATGGAGAGCGCACCCCAACGACGAAAAAAAATCTAATTATTCATGCATCTGAATTGTAATCATCAAGCGCAATTCCGACGTTGATTCATGCCCGTCACAATAGCGCCTGATGCTTGAAAGAGTGAGAGAGAGAGATTATAGACAGAGAGCGCATATATGAAAAACAACCTCTGTCGCGATAGTGTTTGGCAAAGTGGAATTGAATCCTCAGCGTGACGAGGCTTGGCCTGGATTGATCGAGCAATTTTTCTATTACGCTCGCAAGTATTTTCGTTTCGTCGTCGCTGGCCGCCGTCTCCGTCGTTACCTCCTCCTCCTCCTCTTCGTCATCCTCGTCTTTGTTGCACTGATGCTTGTCGACGCCGTCGGTGGACGACGCCCGGCCAGACGAGCCGAGAACTACGAGGGATACCTATATAGACATCAACATCAATCATAAAAGAATTAACGTTTGTTTTGACGGGTAGAATGAAAATGCTTCGGCACTCGCTGGTCATTTCCTTTAAGCGATAGGAGGGGGATGAAGAAGGATTTAATAGGTGGCGAGTGGCTTTGCGTTTGTCTAGGGCTCGTAAATGTCAAATGCTATTTGCTATGACGTTTTTCTGGCAGTATTCTTAGAGTGACGTTTATTATAACTAATTTGTTGCAAAAAGAGAAATACATAATACTAAAGTAACGACTATGTTCAATATATTTGACAATTAAATGCATCAAATAATTCATGCAGCTTATACTTTAAAAATACGTACCAAAAATGTAACAAAGTCCGTGGACACTTCAACATCCCGGTTTTTACATTCCCTCGCTATACTTTCTATCAAATCTTCAAACGATGTGTCCATGTTTTTGGCAAGTAATCCAGGTTGAAACTGACGTGTACTCAGCACTCCAAAACCATTCCGTACGCAAACAATAAGTTTGATCGATATTGGTGAGCGCTGGAAACAAAGGGAGCGGAATTTACCTACTACTAAAATTTTTTTCTTTAAAAAGCAATGGTTCAATTTCTTTTATATGTATATAATTGTATAACATTGTATAAAATTTTTAAGAGTTAATGTTTTGTAATAAAAATGCGCGGATTTTTTTACATGGTTGGTTGTGCATGGATATTTATGAGTATAGTTAGATTAAATTAAACGTTGACAAAGCAACTACTAAAGTAAAAACTAGTAAATTTATTTGCAATTTGTTTGTCAAATATTCGTCAAAAAATATACAGTAAATGGAAACAAGAATAGAAAAAAGAATATTTATTTAAGAAAACATGTTAGATATTTTTTAATTTTAGCTATAAAGGGAATTTTTCTGGCATTAATAAAGTATGAAAAAAGAACCAAAAAGAGTAAAAATTATACTTAAAAAATGTATTTTCTTTTTGAATTGTTGCCAACAAATGTGATGAGTCTGTAAACGATGTTACTGAACAGTTCCTGCGGAAATTTCGAATGGCAAAAATGAGTCATGTGCGCGCGTAAATTCCCGTACAACAATCATCGCCTTAGCTTTTTTATCTGAATTTGAGTTTTAAATTACATTCTTATCGAGTTGTTTATTATTTTAATATGCGTGATAAAGTAAAGATTATAATAACACGTTCTCACAAGGCTTTAATTGTATACCGTCTTTTTAAACTCACGTGCTGTTCCTACAGTCGTGTATAGTATAATAGAACACTCGCCAAGATATTTATATAAAGCAGCCTTTGTTTAATACGTGAACAATCAATTTTACAAAGGCACAAATACAATAATCAATTAGCGGGTACACGCTGAGTTTAGTAAGATATAGTGAACATTATTCTTACCAATTTTTAAAGTCACGTTTATTAAATGAATGCGAATTTCACGTTGATACCAGTTTTCTATGTTAAAATGTAGGTATATTTTCTAAACCATTATAAATTATTAATTTGAAGTGACTTACATTAATCCTCATAATTTCAACCTAATGTCTATAAACAAACACGTGAAAAAAGAAAATAGAACAAGAAAGAGCGCATTTACATATACTTACACCTCAGTTATATCAAAGTCTATAATATCCCACAGTTAACTAAAGTGAACTAGCCGTACAGTGGCCTATAGACCTGCACCCTCGCCGTAACCATCCCCACAGAGAGTTCGCGCGCGATTCCTACCTTACCCTCCTCCAAGGGCTAACGACCTCGTCGCGTGACGGTTGCGTTACGTCCCTAATCCCCGCAATCGCGAACGCACCTCTCACTCTTCTCACAAATATATATACACAGCCGTGTAGCCACCACCACTACGACAACTCGGCGCGGCAGTATGAGCCAGCCGGTCTCTCGCGCGGGCTCTCTCCTCAGTCCCGCGCGGATCGTCGAGCGGTGTGTTGCGCTAGCGAGTAAAGAGCGCGTGCGTGGCATGTGAGAGAAAGAGAGCGAGTGTGCTGTGTGTATATGGATACAGTGCTCGCGGTGTGCGTGCGCGTTCGCCTGTTCTCGTTATAATTTTTATTTTATTTTTTTCAAATAAAATCGCGCGGACGAGAGTATAATTGTGTGCTCGCGTGATAAGAAAACGAGCTGGAGATATAAGGTACAGTGGCTTTGTACAGCTGAGGATAAGGCATCACATCACTGCACGACGTGTCTGTATATATAGATATTTATATATACCTATATACACGCGAGTGTGCGCGCGGTAGACAACCTAACCTCATCCGCGGCGCTCGTCGTCGCAACAACAACAGTGTGTTTCTGTGCAGTGCGCGCGCCCGATAACTATTATATATACCTTATATACCTACTTATATATATATATATATATATATATAACACGGGCAAGCGCAGTGACAGTCCTCTCCTCTACTTTGCTGACCAGGCTTATCGCGGCCGAGGTTTAATAATGCATCGTCGTACCCAGTTGGCCTGATAAAGGAGGCTGACGACCCAGGCTGCTACGATGGCCGAGGCTGGACCGACGACGAGGCTCTTGCTGCTGGCGTTCCTGCTTGCCGTCGCTACCGCCGCCGACGCTGCTCGTATCCAAGGTGAGTCACTCGCGCGCGCTGTATGTGTGTCCTTTTTTTTACGGGCGGGAGAGAGAGAGAGGGAGGAGTTACGTACGGGATCCTGCCGCCTACAGCTGACGCCGAGATCGAACGCGGAGTCGCGCGGCTTGGATTTTGTTTTTGTTCTTTTGCGGGTCGAGGCTTTTTTTGCTCTCCGCGAGTGTATATTGTAGATGACGAATTTTTCATCGGATTTTTGAGTGGTTGTTATATGGGGATTTGGAATTGCCAAATTTTTTTGGAGCTGACGTGTACAGGTATCCGACTTTTAGTTTATTGTGTCGATATGTTATGGTTCGTTAAAATTGTACGCTGTTTTAGAGCATATACCTAAGTAATTTAGGTCTTTGTTTCGTGTCATAGGTGAGCCCTCACGAAGATTGAATATTCAATAGAGCCCGACCACCGTTTCCCACTTACGTTTTAATCGTTGCAAATGGATGCTCTATAGACTTTATACTATCTATATCGCTGGATAGAAGATATTTATAACTAAAGACAAAAGCACATTGTATTATCAGATTTGAAAACGTTAGTTCTAATCTACCATCATTTAACGATGAATAGATCCTTAGATATCCATCTACAAAAGTATCACGGTTCTGTTTTTCTGTTCGTTTTTGAAAACGAACACGAAGAAGGTAAACTTGAAAAATAAGTTATTAGCAGTAGTAGTTCAGTAGTAAAACATTTTTCAATTACTAGAACGTGAAATTGCGCAAACATTATATCACTTAGGGCTGCGCTCTATGTTTCTTTTTTTTAAATCGTTGTTAATTAGACCTTGAAGCCTCAAAGCTTACTTTGTGTTTGATAAAGACCGCGGCGAGAATACTTAATATGAGTTTTTCAATGTTTTATACGTTTTATCATCGGATCGCGCGATGTGGAAACTACACTGATTGTTGACAAATCATCGTGATTAATACACTCGCTGTTTATCTCATTACGAAATGTAATTATTGTTCTTTGTTTAAAAATTTTCCAAATTATCGTTTCTTTCGTTTAATGATTTTTAATCATTTATTCGGCAAAGCCATCATGGCCCATCATAATTTATATATTTATTATTATTGTCGAAAATATTTGTACAATCAAACGAATAATTTGCATCAAACGAAATATTTACTGCGACCTATTTATAACCCACGCATCGTTCAGTATTTTATTCGTATGATGTATATTTAATAACAAATATATATAAAAAGAAAAATTATCTGTCGATGAGAATTTCATTCCAAAGGAATATAAACCCTCTGAATATATATAGTCATATATATTCTTTTCCATGACTCTGTTTATATATTCTCCGGTGAACCACTTGCGCCGATAAAAAACGTATTGATGGCGTGCTAATTCAATGACTAACAATCAGCGTTTCATATCGGCACAATAAAAATAATCATTCTTTTTATTGACTTCCCTCAATAACACTTCTTTGTTAAGCTTTTCTCGACACTTCCTGCCTACACACAATATATACATACACTTTGAACGAATTTTCGTTACTATACATTCAAAATAATTCTTCCCTTTTAAATATAAATACATTCTACACCGAAATGCAATTACACTTCTCTGCACGCGGTATATCGCGCTGTTTAGCATTGTGTGACGTCATTATACAATACTTTCTAAAACTATACTTGAAACTTAACTACAGGCTCGATCTATAAACCCGACGAATACCTATATACGTATACATGCGCGCAACTCCATGTGCTCCATTTTAACCTAATTATATAATTACCTCCTCAACTTTATGGACCTCTTATAAGTACCTCTACTTATACATATATAGTTTCCCGTCAATAACCGCGCAGCAGCGCTCGCGCATTCGCTTTACGACACTTCTTTCTCCACTCCACTTTGCAAAATTATATTTCAATGCAAGCTATACAAAATAGTCACCGCACCTGCAGCACCGCCAGGCTCGTCGCTTCAGATTTGCAAACGTCTGCAGACCGGCGCGGGGGAAAACAATTCCGCCTTGTGCAGCTCTCGTATAGTCACAGCCGTGCGCGTGTGTGTATGTATATATACCTGGAAAAACACCTGCTCCTCGGGCAGAGCAGCTGTAACAGTACAGCGCAGCACATTGGCGTCGTTTTTCTTTTCTTTCGAAAGCGGCTAAAGTGTATATATATAGATAAGATTTTTATCACGATCAGGCTATACGTATAAGTTAGCGTCTGCACCTCGAGACTTCCTCATATCTCTCTGATGGCGCGTTTACGAGAGATTTCTTTCTGCAGGAGAAGCGAGGCTTAATCGGCCTTTGAATATACGCCGTTTTATGGTAATAGGGGGACTGAGTTTGTTTTTGAATAGACGATTAAAATACTTAGCCTGCGCGCCGCTTAGGTTGGCCATTTTTCTGCATTCGTGCATGTGCTGGTATTTGAGGGAAGATTTTCATATTTTTGTATGGGAATGAAGTCCTATGTTCAATTTATTTATTTTAGTTTTATGTACAGGCGTAAATGTATATTTTTACGAAAAATAATCACTGGAATTCTTGTACGAAAAAACATTTCAAAAATGTTATTATGCCCACACGTGTGTCTGTTTATTCCATGTATAATTTTGATGCCTGTATATTTCACAGATTGCAATAAACTGTAGCATTTTATACTCCGAAAATGTAATGCGATACATTATGACTGGAGTGTATTTACTTAGCATTCCACTCGTCAAGTTCATTTCATTCCTTGGAACGAATATTGCTTTTATTTTTATACATATATTTGAGAACCTTTTATTCAAATTGATTATTGATTTTTATGTAAAGCAATAATTAAAATTAAAAAGTTAATGAGTTTTTGAAAAAAAATATGATTAATCACGCCAACTCATCTATTACCGTACCCCCTCCAAATATTATTTTTAATCGAAAACCTCGTAGAAAAAAATTTTCATAAGGGAAAAAGACGTTAACCCGCGCGCCAGGGCCCTAAAAAAATAACCTTCCCCGGCGTACCAGCCTGGCACATGTGTATAATTAAATTTCCAAGCCTCTGCCCCGGTTATTATCCTAATCACACCGTGAAATAATATTAATAAACCTCTACGCGGCCGTATAACCGTCCCCTTCGTCATCCTTCTCGTTAAACTCGTAAAAGTCCATTATATCCACGTCTATACGCAGCGCATCGGCAAATACGACCGAGTCATTCCTCTTCTCTCTGTGCGGCCCCGCAATTGTTATTTTTCCCTTCCGGAATCTCGAAATTCCAGTTTCTTCGTATACCACACTCCTTGTCTCTCGCGCTCTTCTCCGCTGTGCTGGCGCGGTGAAGAAAAACGTGCTGCGCTTCTCCTGTCTGTACCTATAGCCGTGAAATGGGTTCTTGCGTCAAAATAAACGCGCGGGATGGACAATGCTGAGACTGGGAAGGTGTGTGTGTATGTATACGTATAGAGTGAACAAATAGCTCATCCATCATCGACCAGTGGGAGACACTTGGCTGCCGGTTATTGCTTCGTTTTATAATTTTTCAATGAGAAGAATTATTGTTCTCGTAAGTTATTATCACGTATTTTATCTAAATTTTTATTTTAGTTTTTCGGGAACGTCTAAAAATAACTGACCTAAATATAAAACTTTTTGAAGCGCTTTTTTTTGCTGACGAGTGTAGGTCTAGTGTTTATGTAATCCCTCGCAGAGTCGTGAAGCTTTATAACCTTTTTTTAAATTTGTTTCTTATCTACGCTCACTTTCAACGTTTTTAAAATAACCTAAAAATCATATTCACTTTCTAACCTTATCTCTTACAATATTCAAAAAATAATAAAGTTGTGCTCTCTTTTCTGTGTAAAATAAAACTACATTTGCATGGTTCCCGCAATTTATGAAAGTTAAATATGAAATCAGCGGTAAAATAATTATTTCTCTAAAAAAAATCACTTTATCACTGTTCTACATCTCTAGAAATTAATTGTATATACAATTCTACTCTCCGGGGCTCGGTTAAAAGTATGGAATTTCAACTGTTATATACGAAAAATCAAACACCGAAACCCTTTCTAAACAAAAAACAAAATTGGAGAACTGTAGAAAGCCAAGTGGGTACAGAGAGCGAGAAACCGTAACAGAAATAAGATCCGAACACAACTGGACGCTCGTGCTCGAAGCCTTTAGAGTCAGACGAGGCGCAGAGCGACAGTCGAAGCTGAGAAACGAGAGACCGAGAGATAAAGGAAAAGACCGAGAGGAGAGAGAGACGATCGAAAGATACAGAGGGAATGTGTAACGTCATAGAATTTACGCGCGCATTGTCGCTCTCTCCCTCCTATATACACGCACGTTCACACACACAGACGCAGACGTACAGTTGCTGTAGAAATTTACGCCCCGACCGCGCGACGCACGCGGACGTAAACAGGCGCCCGTATATTTTATTTCCCTCTCTAGGAGGGCTGCCGCCGCCGCACACGTGTGTGCTGATGCAGCAGCGGCAGCCTCCAGAGGTCGACGAAATGTGCCGTAAAACGGGGCGAAAAGATAGCGGCTGTCCTGGTCCTGTTCTTTCGGTGTGTGAGAGCGAGAAATGCAATTAGGTGGAAGAGTGAGTAGAGGAGTAGAGGTCGGCGGGAAGAGTTTTTTCCTTGGGGTATATCGTGGACAGTGGTAGAGGTGTTTTGGGACAGTTTAGTTTATTGGTTGGGGATGTGCTGAGGCGATAGCGTGGGGTCCTTTGGAATTGTATATTGATAAAAGAGCTATGGGACGAACTGTTCGGAGAATATTTGGAAGGTGTATTGTGATGCAGGAATTCGACGAAATAAATATTTGAAGTAGTATATTGATAAAATGTCTTCTTACCGTTTTTATATTTTTCCAAGTAGAAGAAAATGGATATAAAGAAATGCTATATTTTCAATAACGAAAATCAACATTTTTTCAAAATCGAACGATTTTATCATTTTTACTTGTATATTTAACGAATTAAAGATTCATAAAACAGTGAGTGGTGACTTTCATGATGCCCATCTGGCATTCGAAAGCACCTTTTTTATCCTCATTAAGATCTCTTAAGCTAGGATTATGTGCCCGAAATGTTTTTTATCTCGACGAATCTCGGTTCGGAGGATTCCGGCACAATATCTACCATTCGGGGCGATAAAGATAAGGAAAGACTGTCCAGGACCAGCTTTCCCGAAGGATTTTCCGTATTATCTCGAGAGCAATAACCCGGCCGGTTGTGATTTTGTGTTCCTTCATCTTTTCTCCAAATAATGATAATTAACAGGCACTTCCTATTTATTATACCACACCAGCTCTTCAAACATACAAAAGTCAAGCTATACTCCAGCGTTTCTCATCTCTCATCTTCGCGACACACTCATCGTCATCCTGCTAACCAGGTGTCACACGCTAGCCAATAGGTATAAGAGCCTAACGAAAAAAAGCGCTGCCGCAGCGGCACAAAAAGTGCCTCGGAAGTCGTGAGTCAACGCCGCAGGTATATAAGAGTACATTACAACGGCGCGGGCGGAAGTGCGTGATGCGCCGCCGGCAGAATTCGCCTGGCAGGGGGGAGACGTCTATAGCAGGAGTTTCTTTTCTATATATATATGCGGGTGGGGAGGAAAAAAGGTAGACATCACATAGGTAGGTAGGGTCGAATGGAGTTCAGCGGCGCGCTGCCGTCGTGCGCTCGAGTGCACGCTGCTTATAGTACTGGTGTATATATAATGTAGTGGCTATGAGTGTGTCGGTGATATTTGAGTTTTAGGAAAAATGGTTGGTTATATGTACTGAGGGGTCGAGAAATCTGCTGATTCATATTTTGTGAATCAAAAATTTTATTAAAAGATATAGAAATTATGTTAACCATAAGTTACCTAATTTTTAGTTGACTTTAGTGGGTCTGAAGTTTGTATCTTTGGAATACAACGAAGAAATAATTTCATACAATTCATTTAAGTTATTAAACAATGAAGAATTCTATCTAAACCTTTGTTATAAAGTTATTTTATTCTATATTAATGTTAATTAGTATAATGATGAGGCAAAGTAATTTTTTTTTATTTCGTTGCACTCCAACCTTGCGTACTTCAGGCCCATTGGCTTTACGGCTAAAAACGTTCCTTACATCAACACTTCATAAAATGGGTATTTAATTAACACTGATTTTCTCTATAGCAGGGATCTTTTACAGATTTATTGAATTCGACTGTAAAAAACCGATGAATCGTCCAATTTATAATCCGAAATATTGTAATATTTCAGTAAAAGCCAATTTTTAATTATATATTAATATGTGTACTTATTAAATATGAAATTTGACGGAGAGGTTATTTTTAAACTGCTTTCCCTCATTGTATACCAGGATCAGCGCTTCTTCAATGAAAGAACAATGAACTCTTTGTTCTCGTTAGCATTATTAAATATATGAAAATCATATGATGAGAAAATAATCTGAATTAATTTTTCGCACACTCGTAAATTAACGTGAAAGCGTAAAAGTTAAATTTTCAGACACATTTTAGTAATCATATTCCATTATTGAATACAGTGATCGTTGTTAAGCCGTCAATCGGTTTCTATTACATGGGTTATTAAACAATTTATGTATCCGTCATGCATCTATTATATGCTTATCAGCCGCTTAAAGAGGAATTTTAAGTGCAAATCCGACGAGAGCTCGGTTCGTTAAACCGCTTCAAAAAGTCGTGTATAGCCTTTGTCGTTGAAAAAATAAATCATAAAGAGCCCGTCAGTGTAAAGTTTCACGTTTGGCAGCTAGACAAAAATTTCTTGGAACAAAGACAGATCGCGTCGCCGTCGTCGGGAAGACCGACGTTATATACATCCAAATAAAAGTTCGCGTCGAATGTCTTTGTACACACAACCTCGAAGCCCTTTTATTCGCATCTGTATCTCGTAAATCATAGAAAAAAAAATCGCAATCCCACATTTCCCGCAACTATTTTACGTCATTGGGGGAATAATTTATCAAGCAAAATGCCGGATTAATAATTCATAATTCATCGGGAGCCGAGGCGGTTCTCGCTACACATTGGAAATGCAGCAATTAATTACGAGTGAAAAAATACTATCCGATGCATAAAACATTGGATTTGTCAACGAGTTTCTTTTTTTCCGGCGCGCGCGGCGAGACAAAAAAAAACGCCGCGAAACTGTGTTGCGTCTCTCCGTGTGACGCGCATGGACTACTGTTGCATTGTTGTGGGCGCACGCAGTGGCCACGGGAACTTTTTTAATCCCTCGGCGTTGCAAAAGGACAGCCAAAAGTTTGCTATTTTATTAAAAATGAGAAGTTTCCAGGTTTGTAAGTGACAGAAGGGTACTATTTCATCGTGAAATTTCCCTTTATGACTTTTTGCCCCTAGCGTAAACCTCGCGTCGTGAATAAATCAACTTTCTATAAAACTGATTTTTTATTATTCAATTGTTACACGTGTCCGCAGGGAAAAACGAATTGTTCCGCGTTATTTTTCTCTCAGCCTTGTAAATATAATATCAGTCCTTCAAGTATATAATAACTCAATAATCATCATATTATAATTCTATCGCAATAACAATAACAATATAATATACACCGCTGCAATGAAGCATATCTCCATGGCGAGCGCGCAAAATTGTCCTCATATTTAATTATCCTCATTAGAATATATCTCTCTCTCTTTCCATTGCGATAAAACGACAATAATGAAGCCTAATTGCGTACTCATCGCCGGACAACAAGCACTGACCATGTTATTGCAATAATTTTCTCAATGAGGATTTTTCTCGCGTGACCTCGACTCGCTGAGTTGTATACGCGTCTGCTGATGCGCTTTTGCGCAAACATTTGTACGTTATATTGCGTATATAGTTTTTCACGGACAACAAAGGAAAGTACGTTTTATACATATAGCATTGTGGAGAGAAAATATTCATCAATATTTTCTTCGCCTCTTGGTTTTGTCATTGTTATACCTTACAACCTTAAAAAACTCTATACGTCTATGTCAGCGTAATAAATATATATCTATATGTATATTGTATAATATAATACATATTGTGATGTAACAAAATTTAATTTCCCTATAAATATTATGTCACCACCACCACGACCATGAGCGATAAATTCAAAATTCATTAGGTTGTTAAAGTACAAAAGTGCCTTTCTCTCCAACCTATTACCACGTATATAAACCAAGAGACACGCCGTCGTCGTCATTTACAAATCGATCCATAACCGATAACACGATAACGACGCGAGGATCCAGATCGATAAACCGCGTCACTTACATATATACCCGCAGACGTAAAAATTCGTTATCAGCCATCGACACGGACGCGTCGACGCCTCGTTTCTCTCGCCTACGCATCACACACAGTCATCGCGTATATAACGCATGCAGCGATTTGTCGATCGTGAACAATTTATTACCACGCGCGCAATGCGCGAATGATTCATCCCTGCGCCGTCGCCGCGCGCCTCTACACACGAGAGAAAATTTCCGGTCGTCGGCTTCGCGGAATCCCATAGTATATATACGTAGTCCGGAAGTCCGTTCACGATCCTCTCCCTCTCGAAAAAAAAAGTTTACAATTCCATTACACGCTTCGGCTGCTGCTCACCACCCGCGGCTCTCCGGCTGTTAATCGGAGCAATAAGCTCTCTTCTGTACTTTTTTTCCGAATACATGGAAAGAGGAAGCACACTGTTATAAATGATATAGGAACAAAGGTACAGGGGGACCTCGGTGGTTTGCGTTGGGGTACGCGGGAAAGTACCGATGTTCTGCGTGGAAATTATTTTATTTTCAGGTACGTGCGTCGCTTTCAATGCCGATTCCACGGATAATCGTCGCCTTTGACGACTTTCTTTATTCCATTGTAGCAACTATAATATACGTACATTTAAACATTTCGACGAAATAGGTGAATTCCAGTAAAACTTCAGCCTTATTCGGGTGTACCAATATAACGTTAAATAACATAGCTCTGTGTGCCCGAAATCTGCAATATACTCTCCCCCGGAGTCATAACGATAAGGATCTCCGAAAAGAATTTAGGACGACGTTAAACTGGTTTACAGGTCCTATAACCCAAATTCGAATCACTTTACATAATGATACCTGCCTCGAACTATATACACGCGAGCGAGCTTCTTCGCACTAAAGTACGAGTTTTATGCGGCACGATTTCCACGGCGGACCCAAGCTCTTCGCGTTTTACACGAGTCGTTCGCTCGCGGGCAGTGTTTGTTGGACGAATTTTATTGGAATTGATCCGAATAATGTTTAAAAGCGTGATGGTATTGCTTATGTTTAAATGCGAATGCGTATAAACAAGTTTATATTAATGTTGTTCGTACATTTATGACAGTCAGTATAACAGTTCTTTTACTATTTTTCGTCGAAAGTGTAGATAGGTTTAACATATTGTTTAAAGTGATGCTATCCGATATGGTAGAGTTCAGTGGAAACTGCCTATAGGTGAGAATGGGTTTGCAACGTTGGGATGCAACGAAATAAAAAGTAATTCATTTTACTTCAAGTTTGTACTAATGAATATCAATTTTCTGTGTAGATTAAGCGTTTAATAGTATAAAATAGCTTTATAACGAAGGTTTTAGATAACATTTCCATTGTTTAATAACTTGAAGCAATTGTAAAAAATAATTTCGTTGCATTTCAACGATGAAAACTTCAGACCCATAGGTGGAAATGGAACTTGGTATACGAATTTCGTACCTATGTAAACAGACGGGGCCACTGAGATCTACTTTTAATGAAAATTTTTTTCCTTTTCATATCTATAGTATGTGATGCGTATGTGTGTTTTTTCCTCTTACTCAAGATATTAATAAAAAATTTAATATAAATAAAAAATACTTTTCCATTCGAACTTCCAACAATGTGAAAAAATATCTCATGCATTTACGTTTATGACAATATTTGCTTTGAAGTATAATATATTGAAATAACTTTGAAAACTCGTGTTTTATCCTATACATGTCACAAAACATTCTACAAACGGCTATGTATGAACATATATTCCGTTATCGACAAAAAAATTCCGAATGATCAGTATTGAATACACGCTCGCCTTGCATCCTCTTTACACCTCCCATATATATACATATACGCTCGTTAAAATACCATCGTCCAGCAGTACATCCCACTCACCGATCCCAACCGTAACATAGATACACACATAATATACACACACAACATTCCCCCGGGCAGCTATGCAATTTTCCCAGCTGCATATACGCCTCTCCCACACAATATACACGTGTCCCACACGTCGCGCAGGAATTTCCCTATTCGCTCCCGCGATTTTTCCTCGCACCTCCTACACAAACACACTTTGCTAATGCATGGATGTAGGCCAGGAGCACGCGTGTGCGAGATAAACGGGCGTCCGTAATTGCTCGCGCGTCCGAGTTGCGTCTTCTCTCTCTCTTACTCCCGTGCGCGAGAGAGTATAGGTCCGTTAGCGCCGATGCCCGAATAACTGTAAAGCGTATATAAAAACCTTCGAGCCGTGAGCGCGTGCGCTGTGCCATTCTTTTGTCCGCAGCGCGATTTTTCTCTCCGTTTTCGCGCGAATTTCGGACGGCTGCAGGAAGGGGCCGAGCGAGCTGTGGGTGACAATAAAAAATGGGCGTTTTGAAGCGCGGCGAGCGCGAATGTGAAAAATGGCCGCGGACTAATTCAGAAAACAATTCTCGCTCGCTCCCGCGTGTATATAGGTAGTCGGTATTTTTCCTCTGTCGTTGAAAAATGTGTCGGGAGATGAATAATGACGTTAATGAAGGGCATTTGTTTTTTGCGCCAAAATTGTTATAATAGTATAAGGAATTATATAGTGCGCAAAATGGAGAAAAAATAATGGTATGTAGGTCGACAAAGTAATTTTACGCGAAATGTTTATAATTATGCTGTAAATGAATTATTTGTGTTTCGTCAGGCGAAAGAAAAAAAAATGCGACGCATTCAAAGAAACAAAAAATGGGCGCGCGCGCTCCGTAGTTGCTGGCACTAATTTGTTCAAAAATTATTATACTCTGAATCTCTAAAATTCATAATTATAAAAGAACAAAACGTACCTATTCATGACTTCTCTATAAATAAATCTAAGCATAGATGTCTACATTGTATAAAGATAAATTAGTTGGAAAATTATATAATCTTATATAAATACACTTAATTAAAATTAATATAAAAATATACAATAATTATTTGAAAATAACTCCTATTGAAAAATTTTCTTTTGATATTGCTATCCTAAATATAAAATAGTTTTAAAAGTCAATTTTTAATTCTATCGAGCCTTTAAATATCGTTACTCATACAAACAATATAATAATGCTAAAAATTGAATCTAAAAAACAATAATTTATCCTTCGATCACGATCTACTTACTATTCTTTCCTCGCTCAATATCAGAAGTTTCAATCATATGATCCTCCGAAATCATATTCTGACTAACCTAAAATACCCCCCGGGACATTACGCATTCAGTTTACGCCTCATCGAGCGCCTCTCCGACGCAAGCCAATGAATAAGAAGTCCAGTGTCTTCAAGGCTACGGTAGAGCTCGCATACACACAGAAGCTCTCGCGTGCACATACATAATATACAGCGATCGTTACATTTGCGAGCGTACGCGCGAAAAAGTGACATTGATTTATGCTGGATTATCGTGGCAGCGAACTTTTATTGAAGACGTTACGAAACGAAGCGCGAAAATTGAAGTGCCCGCGGCTGTTAAGAACTCGCCCTGGCAGAGCTTTTTTCAGACGTCAAATTGATTTAACTTGTGGCAGTGTTTGGCGAGACAAATTTTTTTTTTTTTTTTTAATGTGCACAGCTGTTTTAGAGCCGGTCAAATGAAATGACTGCGGACTCTCCGGTTATCGGCTCGTTCGAATGCGCGAATTTATGGACTGTTCATTGCTTCTTATTGCTGCGAAATTTATCGGACGTGACGGCGAAAAGTCGTGAGGATTAATTGAAAATGCAGATTATATTGTAGAGAGGCTAGGCGCACTCTGATGGCTTATGAATGTTAAATAATTGGTTGGAATTCTTCGGAAGTTTAACTGATATTACTCTGCATTATTATTCGAAGCTGATTTTTGCTATTAATTAATATGATATTTTCTGGTGACTGCATATAGGATGACGATCCTTACATTTTTTAGATTTTACAGTAGAATTATTGATTTAACTATGGGATTTGACAAAAATTGTATAAACATAATAAATGTAGCAATCAAGAAAAGAATTATTAATGCACTGATCGGATTTTTGAAGTTTCCATTGAATATTTAAATACATATTAAAGACTATCAAAGAGTTATAGTACATCTATGCTTATATATAATGAGGAATAAAAAAAAATATTTTACTATGTATTCATCATATTAAAATACGATACACAATCGTTATTTTTGCTTTGTATACATACGTGAATTGAGAAGCAGGAAATAATAATAAAAAAAAACACATTTATATCTTGTTTTTGAATTTTCCACATCATTATCCGGCCCTTGTCCGGAACTTTTGATCACCGCTGCGTCTCGTCCAACTCAAACACGAGCCCCCAACGACGACGACGACGACGACGCACACCTCCTTTATATACGGCTGAAAGTACGCCGCCTCACGAGCGTATAATCGCCGGACAAAAACTTTTCCCGTGCATCGCCGCAACAAAGTCCGCGCGAACTTAATCTCCGCACCGGCGGACGAAATCAAACACGCGCGCGCGCGTGTCGTCTAAAAATAAGAAGCCGAAATCCTCTCTCGGAATAAAGGAAGCTGCTGCTGCCGCTGCTGTTGGCTCTCTTATGCGCGCGGAATTCACCGCCACTGTAAAGACGACACGTTCGAAGGGAGAGGATAGAGAAAGACGGCGAGCGTTCGCGTGAATCCGAAGAAAAAGAAACGATCGGGAGGGAGAATATAAAAGTTTTACCGGGAAGGCGTTTAAGGAACTGGGGAGAGCTGAGTGTGCGAACGTTGAGATTATGGGAAAAGTTTGTTACTGCAAATTTTTTTCCCCGGCAGCTTAACTTTATAGAATTCACTGAAACTCGGTCGTGTACAGCTTGAGAGAAATGCCTATCTGGTGTTATAATTAACTCGGTAAGAAGACACGAGAAAATACACTGGCTAGGGTTACCTTTTAACTGTTTCTACATTGTATTGTAAAATTTATAATAAATATTCCAATAAGCAATAGTTATATTGTTACTGAACGATAATTTGTATATAATTGACAGTAATCGCAATGTTATAGGAAAGTAAATTATTATAATCACATCTATATGCAGTGGATAGAACAGTTGACAAGGGAATTTTCACTGGAAATCATATAATATTCCTTATTATCCAATCGAGTCGCGAAATTACAATATTATATTTAATTGTTAGATGATTGTAGTATAAGTTCATAATTTAATAATATATACTCAAGTATATTTATAGTTAAAAATAAATCACGATGCATTCTGTGAAAAGCAATTATTCATTGTTGGATAATTAATTTCTTCTTTCTGCAGACAAAAGTAAATATTTTTCTTCAAAAGACTATATCAAGCAGTTTATTTTCGCACTTTTCAAAATTAACAGTAATAATATTAATCAAGCCTAGTTATTATTTTTCGAAAAAACTTACTATTATTTTATTATCAAAAATCATAAAACCAATACAACTATAAAATCCATCTCCTTCGTCTCTGTTCACCTTTGACACTACCGAACTTTCCACCTACACCACATTTACAGCCTCTTTTCCTCAGCAATCCGATCGAAAGCAGAACCATAAATGTACCCTTTGTGCGTTGGACGCACGCGCGCGGCTACCCAGTGCTCCTGTCGCAATTAGTGCAATTGATGCTCCGGTTGCTGCTATATACCTACCGCTGCCATTCGCATGGACCAGTACCATTTTCTCGCTCCGCGCGATTATATTCGGCCGCGCGCGTGCAGCATGTACCGCCTAATACGACCGCGCCCAGAAGCCATCGTTAATTTATGTGGCGCGTGCGCGCCGTGTAATTCTGCGCGCGTACATCCATATAGATATATATACACGCAATGACGGGTAATTTGTCGGGAGATTTAGCTTTCTTGGAGAATAAGTGGCTTTTTTTGCACGCGCACACGCGTGGATGAGTCAGGTGGGGATACTTGAGTTTGCTTTTTTGTTGGATCGAGAAAATGCGGGTAATTGTCTGTAAACGCTGTTTTTCAGCGGGGAACGGAGCTGGAACTGCTTCTTTGGGCATAAAGTTAAGGTTGATGTGATTTTCTCCCGGGAAAATCATACCTTCCTGTGGCTGTTTTTTTAAAGATGTTAGTGTAGCCGAAAAAGTTTTAATTGAACTCATCAAATTGAAGCTACTCTCAAGTTCCTGAAATAATTCGTGAGCATAAACACAACTCTTAATAAACCAGACAGTTTGATATCAGAATGATATTATTTCTGAGAACAAATCAATTCCTTTCGGTCAAAACATGTTATACATTCGAATCTTCCATGCTGTAAAATAAAAAAATTGATTGATTGAGACTGAAGAAATCAAGCCTTATATAGATCGATAAAGTCGACACGAGTTGGCTCTCAAAAAATATGCCCATAGAGAAGATTGTCGAAAAATGCTCGAGGCCGCGAATCCTCGACTCGTAATTCAAATGATTGCTCATCGTTGTTTCTTCGACGCCGGAGATTCGAATCCCCAGAAACAATTAAGATTGTGGTTTTCTGTGATTTCTTTAGCAAGATGAGCTATAAATTACGATAAATGCATACATTTTTAATATATATAAATCAATTAGTGTAAATTATAAAATAGTGACCAACTAGCCTTCAATAGTAAGACATTTTTATTTGCTAAGTGAAATACTATAAACTGCTATTAAAGAAAAACATTTCTTTTGGAATTTGAACTAACGAAAAGCAACAAAGTTTCAAGTACCATATAAGAATAAACTTCACTTTGACCATTCATCAACAGTCGCCGACAGGTGCAACCAGTCGACGAAAAGGAAAATTTTCGAAGACCCTTCAATAACACTATTTATAACGGTCATAAAGTAAAAGTTCCAGTATACGACAGGTTCGCAAAAAGTCTCGCAGGTGTCCATCTATTCATTAAGACAATGGCTATCTTAGTAAAATCGTGGCAGGTGGCCCGAGCGCAGGTATAGAAAATTCCAAGGAGGGTCTTGACTTTCCACTCTCGTATAGAGTGAATCCCTTCTGTCCGGCAGTTTTCCGCCTCTCGTATATATCTGACCTGAAAATCTGTCCTCTAGAGGCCGAGGAAAACTCTCGAGGCTTCGCTCGAATTGCTTCATCAACGCTCTGTGGCATTGAGGTTTTTTACGCGAATGTTAAATGATGGTTAAGAAACTGGGTTTTACGATTGGAGCAAGGGTTATTCAGTAGTAGATTCTTTGTTTTGAAAAAATGTTTATTTACCTGAAAGAACATTTATCGATGAATACTTTTAATTTTACCTAGGTGTAAACAAAAATTATTATACTTTTGAAAAGAAATGATATAAATACATTTCTTAATACAGTATTATAACTTTTACACTTACTCCAACACAATTACATTTAATTAAACCGCACAGTGCTAAGTAGATAAGTACGACCTTTCCACAAATTGAATATTTTCATCTCGATCTCTAGAAGAAAGAAAGTTTTAACTGTTCTGCCAAAGTGAAAGAAATTTTTTTGAAAAACTTATAATTACTTTCAAAAAAAGATCTCACTATTCTCAAATAAAGTTTCTTTCTTTTTAAAAAAGAAATTTCTACTTTTACGATAGAAGATTCTTTTTCTTTTTTATTAAAAAAAGGAAGATTTTTCTGTTGTATACAGTTATAAAGTTTCGAAAACTTTTGTTGGTTAGGAAAAATTAAATTGCATACAGTTGGAATGTTCTTTTTGTTTCTTTTTTGAGCTACAATATAAGTATAATATTATTAACTCCAGAGAGAACAACCATGAACAAAGCATTTCTTTCTCTGCTGTCGACGCATTGCGCTTTTACATTCTACTCTCTAAAAAGTGAACATTTATGTTTTCATTAACAAGTATTCATTTTTTGAAAAATCTTATTTTTATTATTGAACAATTAATATACTTACCAAAAGAATAGTTAAGTTCTCAAATAACGAACGTTCACTATTTTTCATTTATAAAGTGTGCCTCCAACAAGCTCGTGTCTTCAGCCACCTGTCTCGCATTTCTTTTAAAACCCTCAAATCCTAAGCCTCGTTGTCAGCGATCGTCAGCTGTGAATCTCCGCAGGCATCTTTTTCCCCCATTAGCAATTCTCTCTTTGCGCTCTGCTGCTGTTTGCACACGGCGGCGTTAGTTTCTCGTTACCCGCTTTTCTTTTTTCTCGCGCACGCACTCGCGCGCGTCTGTTTGCGCTTCGTTCTGTACCTATGTACGCTAGCACTTTATGTGCTGCTGTTGGTTCTCTCTTTCACTCCTGCTTGTCATTTTATTCCTTCAGCCTTGCCTTTTTTATTGCAGGAAAATTGCAAATTCAAAGTTTCTATGCAAAAGATTAAAAAGAGAATTTTCCGTCATTTGAGCTTTTTCTATTATGTTTAACTACCAGTGAAATGGTTGTAAAGGGGACGGTTTCATGTGACGATAAGTTCATCTTTTTCTTTATTTCAAACTCACTTCGACATATACAGTAACGTTTATTATTATAACATTATCTTCTTTTCAAAAAGTGATGGATGAAATCTGTCATCACAATATAAGGCTGTTTTTATTCGTTGTTGTTGACTCATTCGGTTGGTATATATAGAATATGCGCCAAAATCTAATATGTTTGAATTTTCAAAATTGAATTCTTGAGTTTAAGTATTCAAAACTGCTGAATAATTAAAATAGTATAAGAAACATTTCAAAATACGCGCGAATGTAGCTAATTCATTAAAAATATCATGCGTTATTAATAATCGATTTTCAGTGTAATTAAATTTTTTAATAAACATCTTCTTTTTCTGTTTCAGGTATGTTCTATTTCTAAAACAACGCAGTATTGCTGAAATATATGGTCTATCTATGAGATTAGTAAGTTCATCATTTTATTTTAACATATTGAACTTGAAAATTATGTTGATATAGCATTCGATAATTAGTTATTGTTAGAAGTGGAACAAATTTAATTAGTTCCCCTAACATTTTGAGAAATAATTGAAAATTAAACACAAAATGGTGCTACAAAGTTCCAAAAAACTATAAGAATTAGTAAATTTGTACGATATTAAAGTGCCTCTTCTTAATAATGACAGCACTAACCCTTGCCGGCCATAACCCTCATCATGCAAAACAAACATTTGCTATAAAATTTACATCCAATTCTTTCTAAACACTAAACATTGAACGTCGCCTCGAACGCAGAGTACACATTGCAGTTTGTCCACCTCCGCCGCCCACTACACGACGCTTAGAAGCCTTAAGAACGAATCGTTATCGCGCCGACTTCAATCCAAATTACCATCAATTTACTCTGGCCTCCTCCCCCACCTGCATTCCTTCCTCTCTGTCCTCGATCTTACGCTCACTCACAAACACACACACTCACGCAACACTCGAACTCCTTCTTTCACTCATCGTCCGAGCTCGCAAGGGAGCGAGAAGTAATACGTATGCGACCTTGGCTCTCTCTCTCACACACAGAGAGGCTGTCGTCGCGTCGATGATTGTTTCGAAAGCCCCCTGCGCGCGCGTGCGCACGAACTTGTATATCTATATATATTATTAATGCAAGTTGTTACGACGTAAAGCGCCGCGACTGTAAGGAGAAATCGGTAGCGCGGAAAATTGTCAAGCGTGCATTTCGACAAGTTTCGATGGAACAATGAAGCGTAAGATGTATTATTTGTACGTATATGACGGTTGGCTGGGAATCATGCAAATGAAAGCTCGGATTGGGTTCGATGCGGAGATGTGTGGCGAAATGTGAATGGACGTTTGATTATTCGTTTTACATTCGAAGTGAGTGAGATATTTTGTTAAAATATTAGTGTTTACTTGTGTTGACACAGGCTTGCATAAAAGTATTAATAGTAAACTATATCGCTATTTCACATAGTTAATTAGAAACTATATTATTACGAAAATCCGCTTATGTATTATAGATTAAGTATAAATTTATCGTATAACATGCGCGTCGAGGAAATATCGATAGCGTTTCCTTTGAGAATATTTTAATTAGCCACTTGTGTATACTTCACAGTGCTATTTTATATTAATATTATTTCAAGGACGCTCTATCGAGTTAACAGTCCGTATAGATTATAATTTTTTTTATCATCTCATACGATTAAGTATATGTACCTCTTATAACATCAAAAATATTTTCTAAACTATAATAAACCTTTTATACCTATAATAAACCAATAATATATAGAATATGAAATCACTCACGGTTGTCTCAACTTAGCAGATTGCGCAACATCTCGCCGCGTCATCCAAATAATTCCCCAACCCGTTTCGCTCATCACTCTCCCAACTAATCACACACCTCACCCATCATCGTGATCATCAGCAACGCAGCATCATATCTCTCCTCGTGCTCCCGATAGCGACCTCGCGGCATCACTTCCTCTCCCAATCTCCATTAACCTCTCTCCTCGAAAATCCCCGCGTATATCCCAATCGATTACATCAACGGAAATCTCACTTAAGGCGCGCGCTGTGTAATATCCATCGGGTCAAGAGCGCATGATATTCCTAATCGGTCGCGTGGGTGAGAGGAAAATGTGGTGGGCGGTCCTCTCTCTCTCCTGCAATTTTGCTGAGCGTTATTACCGAGTCCTCCGCCCGTGTTATTTCTGCCTCTTTGCCACGCGCTACGAGGGAAGTCTCGAGAGAGAGAGATGAACGGAAATATCGGCCGCGCGCTTTGCATGAATGATGAGAGAGAGAGAGAGGCGGGGAATTGTGTTGCGCGAATTCGCCATTTGGAAGTTGTGCGCTGCTTATTATGTTGGGAAGAAAAATTGCAACGGAGAGGAGGAGCGACGACCGCGACAGCGGGATTTCGTGGGTTCGAGGTGGTTGTTAGCTGCAACTTCTAGGGAGGTACTGCTGTGTGTAATATATATCTCTCTGATGAAATTCGAGGTTTCTCAAGTACTTTACTTTCCGCGGATTGCTCATGTAGACTTTTCAGACGGGAAAGAGTTTCGAGTGCCGATATGATACGTTGCTATTATCGTTGTTGCGCGTGAGTCACTGTTATGGATGCACTTTCACAATTTGATAATTTTTGGAATGTTATCTATGTACTGGTGATATCGCTATCTTTCAAAAGTTTCTCCGAATTTCTCTTCATACTTGCAGATATATTCTACATTTTTCTAAAAAAAAAAAAATTCAAAGCTTCAGTTGAATGGGGAAGATGAAAACTGGACTGAGTACAAAATATAAATTTTGAGTTGGTAGAAAGAAGACTTTCTGAAGTTGATGTAATTATTTATAGAGTAAAAGTTATCAGTATACATATTCGTTAAGATTTATACTTGATACGTATGGTATTTGCTTACTTTTCTTAATAAAAAAAACATATTATAGTTGCATGTTTTGAGTAAAATGTTTCCCTCGGTTTGAAATTTCTTGTTTTGGACTTGAATCGTTTTTCATCTTACCCATTCAATTTTACGATCAGTTTCACGCTCAAACATGAATTCCCAACGGCACACGTTTAGCCAAACATTGATACCCATCAAATTCAGTGTTTATAGTACACATAACATCGACTACGGCTATAAAAAAGCTGTTTTCAGCATCACGCCCAAACAAAGCCGCGCTCCATCAACCGAAAATCCCCGAATCCTCAACGAAAATAGAAACAATTACCCATCCATTATGATACGATTACATCCGTCGATGCTGTAAACTGGTACCCCTGAGAGCGGCCACTGACAACATAATCGCGTTGGGAATAATGGTTCATAAAAACAACGATAAAACGTACACACAGCATTATTGCATTCATTCTTTTCTCCATGTAAATTGGATTAAGATTATTTTTCCGAGCGCAGTCGATTTGATGGGCGTGACGGGATGCACATTCGATTGGTTCCCGTGTCTGCATCCGGGGGTCAACTGCCCTTACAAAACGCATACGCTATGGAATGACAGCTGGGAATGATGATAATAAAAGCTTTGTTGGCGCGTGGAATCGATCATCGTGAAAAATGCGGGCTGACGGTGGGTAAACACAATGCGCGCATGGGGGGGAGGGATGATGTTTGGGTGAGCGGAAATTCGGACGGTTTTTTTTTCTGATTTCTCGGAAAGTGTGAATTTCCAGTGGGTACACATGCACACACGTGCGTGCGCAGTTTTCAATTGTTTTTTTTTGTTCTGATGAGAAAGTATATATCGAGCGTGCGTTTATTGCAAACTGCAATTCGATTTTTACGAGGAATAACGTTGCTACGAGGCTATGAAATGGCTATTAGTTTGGATTGATTGAAAGGTTATGAGAAACATTTGTCAAAATTAAGCGGGGATCAATCAAGGCGAACGAAATGAAAGATAATGTGACTGTTGAGCTATAACGTCACTGATTAGTCGGCGCGCGATAATTCAGTTGGAGGTTGAATGATAATGTCTCAATTTTTAGCCGTTTTTTTTATATGTTCGATTTCATTTTTTTTGTGATCTGAATGCGTGTTCATCAAGACTGCATATTTTTCGAACTATTCGTCCCGAATCATCCAATAGCAGAAATGTGAATTCGAACGCTCGTAAATCTAACTATATACATTTATTTTAAAACTTAATAAACAGTGAAAATGAAAATTGTAAAAACTAATTAACAAAAAACAAATTTAATTAACAGTATTTCATCGACAAAAATCGAGTTTTATATCTGTACTTCCTACGAAACCAGTGCGTTGTTATATCAACTAACTTTTTCCAGGAAAATTCTATTCATTCGTTCTCAAAGTATATACTTTTTTGCACTTTATCAAATTTTTATTACCATTTAGATTTGATTCCACTCCCTTCAATGTGAATTCTTCGAATGCTCAATTAACCACGAGCTTTTTTTATCGTTCACTCAACAACTTGTTTTCAACACTCTTCTTTGTTACACGAGAGGAAAGAGAAGAATTAACATGCATACGCGGCCCAAATATTATCGCAAGAGAGAGACCTCTCTCGATTTCTCCTTCGCCTCGTTTGGCCTCGCTACGCCAAATTTAACGCACCGTGTAGTGTTTTTGCGAAGAGGGATAATTTTCGCGACACTGCACGCTCCATTAAAATTAGCCGTCGTCTGAAGAGTTGTTGAGGTACTAAATAAGGGTTATTTTCTTCTTCTGGTCGGTAACTTGTCAAATCCATTTGTAATATGAATGAAATTTATACGTTACACATATAAACTTCCTTGTTAAAATGTTATAATACTGATTTAAGCCGAAATATGTTAAGTGCATGATGACATTTATTTTTCTGCACTATTCTACCAGTAAATCAAACTTGAAATTTTTTATACAAAAACTTTCCTTTGTTTAAAAATCTTGACAAAAATCTAAGAATTTTTTCAATCTAAATGAATTCATATAGACCACATCGCCAAAATCCCTGGACTATGAGCCACTAACAAAAAAATTGTACTCACCAATATTCCATAATCCTCCTCCGTCATACGACGAGGCTCCCTCTCAAGCCTCGCCGCTATAGCTCCCACTCATCCTCCGAAAGAAAACACAGACAGACGCGCGCCTGCAACACTCGCGATGAGTTATCGTGTACACACACGTATAGAGGAGAGAGAGAAAGAAAGAGAGAAAGACGCAGGCTGCACACACGCGTCAAGTTTTCCGCCGCCAGATGCAGCAGCAGCAGCAGCCCCGGCCGTTGACGCCGGCCGCCCTTCGCCTTCAAAAATATCCTTTTCTCCCTCGCGTGCTTCAGCTTTCCCCCTTCGCGCGCGCGCGCTCATTATGACCCGTGTGCTTGTGTATATGTGTGTTGTGTATATATTTACGAAGGCGGCTGTATAACGAGGCTGGAATATGGCCGAGTGGAGGAGGTTTTTTTGGCGCAGAATTAAAGCCCTCGACTATACGCTGCTCGTTCTTTTTTTGGGGTTGTCGTGGTGGGGGAGAAAGATCTTTTGAGCCAAGAAAGGTTTGGAAATTTTTATATTTTGAATGAAACGTATTTTTCCTGATGTTATTAACAGAGCGTGTAATAAATAAATAACAGGTTTTATAAAAAATTCCGAGAAACAATCATCAAAATCAATTTGTTAATTGAAATTGAGTATTGTGAATTGTTGTTCGAAAGCTATTACGGTGATTAATAGTTTCGCAATATCTAATTTACGCGTAATGACTTTTAGACTACTCATTTTCCACAATATGCGTATTGTGTTTCTATAGCATTTCGAATAATTTGCTTCTGAATTCGAGCGCTTACTCAGCTTTTATATTTTTAGCTGTACTTAAATTCATTGACATACATTATCATTCAGAGTGTGATATTTAGTATTGTAATTTTGGTAGAAATACAATATTTAAAATGTTAATATTTGTGTATATATATTTACAGTAAACCAATTATTATTTTAATTAAACCATTACAAAGCAATTTCGTGGCCTATAAAACTATATTTACAATAAAACCTACAACAATTATTGTTTGCTCTCTTTGAAAATGGATTTTCTGTTTACGCGTAATTGTCACGTTCGCATGCACACAATTCAGCTTTGAATAATGACAAGCTGGATGCAAACTGATTTAGGCTGGCAATCATTATTCCAAGCAATTTAGATCAAAATGGGAATGGGAGCACGAGGTCACGAGGTGTGTCGCGCGGGCGTTCACGAAATTACACATAATATAACATAAAAACTCAAGCTGGAATAGCCACTCATTATTCTCTTGTCCCTCGTCGTGCAATTATTTCAGCGTCGGCGGGTAATTTTACAGAGCACACAGAGACACACATAACGCTTATAGACATAACATAAATCTCCATAGAATTTATTTTTCGTACTCACATAACGCTAGAATGGCTCTATAATCTTTTAGAACAGCACACGCGATACCTAAACCTTTTATTTCGCAACGTGTCACGTACACAACTTGTTTCACAATTATAATACTGCAGCGTCAAAGGGCGAAATGCAATCTCAAAACATCCATATAAGCGCCCGCGGCGACGAATCGATTATCGGCCGATTCGCGATATATATAATACACATTCACAAGTACATTGCCTCTTTCAATCGCGGTTTTGGCTCCTCAATAAACAAGGGCGCCCCATTAATCACCGAGCCGCCGATAAATCGTCGACTTTCCCTGCGGTCGAACTTCGAGAGCTGCGCATAATTATAAGTTTCGAGAGGGCATTTCGCGGAGTCGAGGAAAAAGGAAGAATTCGTTTGTTAGTAGTTGGGAAGGCAGGAGAGGAGGAGGAGAGGCTGTGTGTGTTACGCTCGAATTAGCTCGCGCGGGAGGAATTGTTTTGCCGAGTTTGGGGAGCGAGCGCGCGAAATGTGGCAGAAGTTGGTGGCTTTGGGATAATTCGGGCCTGCAAGAGGAAAAAAAAAACAACCACCGAGCATTTTCGTGTGGTACGGTAAAGTTGAATTGTTAATGCAATTTTCAGTTTGCTGAGCCATATAGATGATGATGATATATGCTGGTTTCTGTGTGGTTCGTGCTCTGAAAATAATTGTAACTTGAATAAACTTCGTTCAAAGCTATACGAGCAAATCCATGGAACTTTTAACTATTAGTGTGACTTTTTCTTAAGGTATTTTATGCCTGCTATAAGCATAGCCTGCGAAGCATATAAACGAGACTGCGTATAAAATTTTCAACTTTTACGTAGAAAACCAGTCGTATAATCTATATTAGTGTGCCACACAGGCCGCAGCCTGGGGATAAACAAAAATTTCCAAAAAAGTCCACTTTTTGTCACTCTCGAAAAGTGGATCTTTTTTAGACATTTTTGTATACCCTTAGGCTGCGGCTTGCGTAGCACACTAATATAGATTACACGATTGGTTTTGTACGTAACAATTGAAAATTGTACACACAGTTTCGTTTATGTGCTTCGCACGCTCCGCTAGTAGCAGCCATTAAATACCTAAAAAAAGTCACACTAATAGTTAAAAGTATCATGGATTTGCCGATATGTGTATACAATGAACGATGTAAAATTTAATGAAATAACATAAAAGTTAACTTTTAAATGATTAATTAATTAAATACTTAATCCACAGTTAATGAATATTATAATTCCAAGTATAAATTATTAATTGAAACTCAATAATTGGGCAATAAATTAATCATTGATTTATATATCGTGAAACTGATCCTTGTTTATAATATACATATTAATTTGAGCTTATCATCCACTTACCATGATCGAGCTATATATACACGGCAAAAGAAATTTAATACCACACGATACAATTAAAATATTACTTTATACAAAAATAATAAATCAGTTTTAATTTCCTGCACAACAATATTTCACCCTCTCCCAGAACCCAACTGAAATCACACGACCCGTTGAAAATTAAACGCACGAGAAGATTTGAACATATTTTGACCCGCGCTCATACACACACTCGTTTATCCTCTCTCATTTCTCAGGGAAGAAAAATAGCTCGCCACTCGCGCGTACAACAATAGACCCTCGCCGAGCGATCAGCTCGAGCGTAAAGTTGGAAAATTGCGCGACCCTCCTCTCACAACGCCGCGTTCGATCGGTCAGAGGAATAAATTCTCCGACTGGCAACAATGCACGCCGCGCGCCCGCGGGATATACTGTTGCACGCGTTTGGGTTGGAAATATACTTATATACATTGGGGCTGGGACGACGCGCGCTATGCACACTTTTGAATGCCATGCGCGACCTTTTGTAGAGCGCGTCATTACGGCGGTCGGCCGGCTGTGTGATTTGGAGCTCCTCTGTGTGTGAATAGAATGCGTAAATCTTGGAGAGCCTGCGAAATCTGCATCGGCGTGGTGATCGTGAGGGCGGGGGTATGTTGTGCTGACAGTGTTGTAGTGAACATTTCTGTTTGATCCTACAGCTACATTTTTATCAGTTTTGTTGAATATTCTCTGGGTTTTGTGCATGTTTGGATTATTCTGCTATATATTTGTTTATCAAAAATCTGCGTGTGTTACTACAATATAAAAGCACATTGCACCGTGTATAATACAATGCATTACAGTTTTCCAATATACAAACGAACGTTGTTCCATACACATGATATATTGAAGTAAATGTAACAAAGTATAACTAAACCGCCTGTATAACTTTCATGTACAAACGCGAAAATGTCTGACTTCTGTATAAGGCTACATTAACAAAGAACCTTTCATAAAGTCGCAATAAACCTTAATGATCGTTCGGTATACCAAAGCAAAATGAAATATTGAACCGCCAGAGACTCATGATAATACATATAGCAAACTCTTTATTGACATAATTTTAATCGAGTACATTTCGCCCTTTAGACTCGGCGCCTCGCTATATACACGAGTACAAAAACCCCTAACAGAAAAAAAAACGTGCGGGCACAAATAACGACTAATAGCCGAGCGATAAAAAATTGCCAGCGGCGCACACGTGCGTGTGCATTCATATATTTCACTCGCGCGACATATACATCCCTTCGAGCTAAACCAGAGAACCTGCATATAGCGCCGAAAAACTGCAGCTCTCTCGGACAAAAAGCAATCCATCCTCGAAAATTTGCCAAGAGCAAACACACACTCGAGAGTCGCATACCGTCGCACATCAGCCGCGTCAATCTAAACACAGGATTCGGCTAAATATACATAAGAGCAGGGAGAAAAGAACCCTCTGATGGAGCCACGCGACTGCAACCTCCCTCCGCCCTTAAAATCCTAACCCACCGGGCCTTTATCCTTAATGGCCGAACAATACCGCACGCTGCGCCGCGCGGCGAGTCAAACATCGCACGCGTATGTGTGTGTGTGCTTTAGGTTATTCGATCCGCGGCTACTCGGTAATGGCCTATACTGCTTTCGCCCCCTACGTGCAGTCTAGGCCTCTCCATTGTCGCGATGCAGAGGCACATTTTTTTAGAGGAAGTGGGGGCATAATGGGTCATATATACATTGTATCGTCGCGCGTGATTTTTTTTTTCTAGCAGATCGAGACAATTGGATGAGGACGTTGCGGTTTGTGTGCAACTGGTGCCTCGTTTCCTCTGTACAATAGCCATGCTGCAACAAGGTGTATACTTACTTACGCGTTGAGGTTTTCGGAGCTAATTATTTTTATTGCGCGCTTCTGGGGACGTGAGTCAGTGAGGCAGTGACTCAGTGAGCTTTTAAATTTTCATTACGCACTGGTTGTGTGTACTTGACAATGACAGCTGTGTGTGTTTTTCCTCTTTGATAATAACTCGGTTAATAACGCGGTGTTTAAAATATTTATTGCGAAGTAACGAGTTATAGGTGCGCTGCGATAAAGAAGCAGCAAGTGTTTGACTGAATTATTCAGCTATTCGCCTGAACGCATTGTATAGAGTTATTTGATAATTTCATTAGGGCGAGCCGTCATTTCGAATTTTGGAATTCCCCTCGTTGTTTAGACCGTGCTGCAACAATTCGTAACTAAATTCATGCATTTATACGGACACACGCGGATAATTCAGGGGCTTCAATATATGCGAGATGAATCATATTAACCAACACGAGCGTGTACGCAAATTTACCGTTATACTCACTAGCTCATTGAATCATAACATTAATTGTATTTTCGCGCAAAGAATTCCATAAACCCGATCGCGTATATTACCAATTAAAAACTTCTCACAGCGGACACGTATAACGACCCTCAAACCGTCATCGAACACCGGAAGTCTTCCGAAACCCATCAGTCACTGCGCGTTCGAAAAAAACGTCATCGTATAATTAAACTCATCGACTGGAGCAGAGGGACAGAAGACGCACACGCGGCAAATCGCGCGTGACTGGCTCCCGTTCGCACTCCTTTTCTATATATATAATAATAAACACACTTCACGATCGCCATATGGCAGATATATAGAGTGTGTGTGTAAGAGAGAGAGAAGAAAGCGAAGACTAACGGGCTGGGGTCGTCGCATGCAGCTGCGGACGAGTTCACACACACACACATCGAGTACCGATCGAGGTTAATTTTATCGCCGCCCGACAATGAGGTCGATATAAAAGCGAGTGTAGCCTGAAAACACACCTTTTACGCTCTCGGGTTAATAGGTGAAATTAAAGTTTGCTCGACCGCAAGAGAACTCGATTGCTCACGCGCGCGCTATATATATATATCTGAGGTGAAAAATTGATATTCGATGCAAATTCGACGCGCTCTCTCGTTACTGTGCGGGGAATATTTCTCGCCTCGCGGTTATACGCTCGTCTGTAAAGCTTCATAATGAATTTCGCATTTGTGAGCGGGAACGCGCGTGTATTTAACAGACGTATTATTCGTTTACGGTTGGCGCGCGTGTCATTATGAAGTAGCAATAGTTTAATAATGTTCTAATTTGAACAAGAAACAAGCCATAAAATTAATACTATGATTTCTTATCAAATTTTTATCAAAAACGGTAAATTGCAATAACCTTTCAAGACTGTAAATAATTTTTTGTTATTATTGTTACGTAAGAGAGGACGACGATGGAGTGAATTACAAATAAGAATTATAAACAGATCCGGGTTCTCTGCGCTGACCATTGGCTTGAAATGTCGCTAGGCTCGTTCGCATCTTCTTCATATCATTATGCTGACGATTCACGGCTCGGACGATGAACAGCTAAGCCCAGCCTGACATTCAACATGACATTTCACGTCAAAATCATTAAAACACGTGCAAAGTAGGCTTTCACACGTTGACGTCCACAGAGTCGCGCTGTCGAGAGTGCGCAACTTCCGCGTGCTCTAATTGCGCGACCTTTGCTCCCGGTAATCCAATGAAAAGCCTTTAACCTCCCGCCGCTCCAAGGCTCCGGTCATATGCGAGCGCGAACGTGCGACTTTTAGCCGCGTAATATATAAAAAGGAGAGGCCTCTGCAGTTCGCTAATCCATCTCTACTGGCCGGTTTCCTGAATAAAGTGGTGCTTTTATCTTTGAAAAATTCTTGCCCCGGCTGAAAACGTTGGGCGCGGACGCGAGTTGTGAGAGCGCGACATGCCGCGCGCGCGAAAGTGCAGTGTATGAAGTTAAATTCATGGAGCAGGTATTTGATTACGCGTTCTAGAATATTAAGATGGGGTAGATTTATATACGTAGAATGTGAAATAAAAGGTTTGTAGAAGAACATTTATTATTGTATATATTCATTTTGAAAACTGTATACCTTGTGTTTTTATATTTTAAATAGTTTGTCAGTCGTTGCAGTTAACAGTTTTTCTTATCGGGTCATTAGAATAACAACGATTTAGGGTGATAAAACGAGTAAAATGTTCGATAATTTCTGAAACATTAAACACAAAAAAAATAGTTCATTTTTGCAAGTATATTCAATTAGACAGATATAGGCAACAAAAAGTTATTTTAACTTGTTCGCAGCAAAGCAATTATAACTGTAAGAAATGAAAAGGATCTTTTTCCTTTTTCAAGTATATAATAGTTCTCACTTGAACAAAGAAGATTATAACTTTCTAACTTTTTAAGGAACAAGAAAAGTTCATTTTCACGTAACAAGAAGGTTACACATTTACGCTAATTATTTCCTCTCGCTCATAAGCCTTAAAAAATTTCCACCTACAAGTATTTTCAAACAATTTTTCAATCTTTCCCAGCTCATTAAATATACCGAATGGCGCACTCTATTGTGACATAAACAAAAATTCAGTTTTCCCTCGCGTCACGATGAACAGCTACCCGTCGTAAACCAAGCTCCGTGAGAAACTTATACATATAATACCGCATAGCCCAGCCTTTCGACGCGCCTAACCTATGTAAAATGCCCAGCATCCGAACGACATTATACAACGTTACACATCGGTACAGGGCGCGTATGTAACGAGTGACCGCGTGCGCAGCAAACAGCCGTTGCGAAATGCGCCCAAGGCATTGTTGTTGCTGCTGCTGCTGCGTCGTTCGACTGACTGGCCGACGATTCGCGCGAGGAGGAAACTGCACTGTGACGACGACAATCTATGCCAATTATGTAAATTGCTGAATTACGGTTGAATTACATCCGGTGCCCGGCACGTACGAGACTGTGTAGCCGCTATACATATACGCCTCGTTGTGTATATGTATAACGATACAGTAGTGCGTGGTAAGAAAATCGGCAGCGCCAAGCTTATCATTCGCCGACCGTGATAATGCCTTTTTCCGGAATACCCCTGTTAGCCAATGTAACGATATATTTATATGGTCGGCGCATCGGTATTAAGCAATTGGTAAACATTGCTTTTATAAATGCGCTTGCGTAACAGCGAGGGGTTGGGTTGGAACTGATTTGCTCGTATAATGAGTACTGAGAACCACAATAAGTAATCAGATTAATGCCGATGTTTTTAATATTTCAATACAGTCTTCTAGTTTTAACTATAATTGTCCTAGGAAAATGACTAATTTTATAAAACGACTATAGTGATCAAGATAATTTCAGATTAGAATATTGAGTATAATTAAAAACTTTGGTTAATACATTATTCCTAACGGAATTTATACGCGACTTATGTAACACAATTATATTAGTTGCGGTTCAAAATAAAACCTTACATATATTTAAAAATAACTTTTCATATAATATAAATACTTTAGCGGAGTGCATCAACCAAAGCCATTTCCTTTGGTAAAGTATAACTATAAATCAAAAGTTCCAAAAAAATTGTTTCTTCTCGTTCCAAAATAAAGATAAAAGCACGCACGATACACATCTATAGCGACATGAAATTAATCTTCACATCAAAGCAATAATTCTCCCCAGATTCACAGCACACGCCAATTAAAGAAATTACAAACAGCACCGTTTTCCAACCTTTCGAGCGCAGCACTGCGTTATTTTTATACGTTATCTCCGCACGACGACCGCGCCCCCACGTATCTTTATTAACGTCCCGATCACCTCGACAACCGCCGTGTCGAACAATCGCTATATAACGGAGATAAAGATTGATCGCGATAACTCGTCTTCGTCTCTCGACGATAGATACCCGAGTCTCTAAATAAAACGAGAAGAACACCACCACGATGGGCCTCCTCCTAAAAATAGCCACGATAGAGAGCATAACCATAGCCCTACGCGCATGAGAACCGCTGCTGCTGTACGTCTGTGTGTGTGTATACGCACTTAAAGCAGCCGCGCCGCCCGCTGCAACCAGATCCAAATCTATTCCCGGGCGCGTCGCGTACATATACGCGTATGCTGTACAACAATGGACCACAGTTTTAACTCCACAGCCGCGGCGACGTCGACGACCGCTCGATCGGCCGGCCGTTTTCACTCCGCGACGAACTTTATGCGCCGAGAGAGCGCAGTAAATTACGAATTTTTTCGAATTTTCAGGGTAAGGGGGAGAGCCGTGCGAGAAGGGGCCTCCATATATGTGAACGCAGTTTTGATGGCTATTGTGGCGTTATTGATGTCTATATATAAGTTTTCCGATGATGGGGAGAGCCACGGCGCGTATACGAAACTGGTTATGGGGCGCAGTAATTCCAGGGAAATGGGAAGGGCTTCGGGTTTGTGTTATCCCTATTATGTTGATAAGTTATTGGGCGCTGTACGATTTCACACGTGTTACATTTTCTTTTTGAATGAAGGTTTATGGTTTGATTGGTATTCGATGTCCGTCGGATAGAACAAAAAATTACTATTAATATTTATGGATTTTAAATGGTAAAATAAAATGTAATCTGATTTTATCCGGTTACGGTGGTTGAATCGCGCTTTTTCATTTAATGAAAAAAATAAAGGTGTCATATTTTATGTATAAATTTGAAATGTGATCAAATACTCGGATTGGTGCTCGTATACAGCAGCAGGACGTTTTGGATTTCAATATTCTAGAATTAAAAGAGGTGTAATAATTTCATACGTACATTTGATTTTAATTGAAAACAGATTTTATTTTAACAAAACAGAAAGGTTGGATTCTATAATGATAAAACTTGAAAAATAATAATCCTTTTAAAAATATAAATCAAACACAGTCAATTTGCACTTCTCAGTCTATTTCTCTTTAGTAAAGATAACCTACGATATCAAAGTCATTATTCTTAAAAACTAATAATGCTACAAAGTAAGTAAAAAAAACAGTAGTTAGTGGTATCACAGACAGAAGCTTAACTGACTAGAAATACACGAAAAAATGACTAGTTTTCCATATTCTTAGAATTAAAATTACTATAGAAGTATATAATTACAGCAACAAAATCTACGATTAGATTAGACGTACTGATTGCAATACTACTCTACGCATGTATAACAAAACATCAGGCTACTACCGCCTCCGATCAATTACTCGGCGCTATCTAAAATTCTAAATAAGACGATAAGTGGCTCTTCTGTGAACGGCAAAAGAACGTTTGCTAAATGCAAAACACAATTCAAATCATTACTCGCGGCGCGCATTGTGAATTGTACGATAAAGGCGATTTTCTTGGTAAAACAGCTCGTACTCGGAAGACTTAGCGAATTATCAAAACACATGCACCAATTAGAACGAACGCGAGCTTGAATTTCGTATACACATACATTCCCGCTCGCAGCTCAAGCGCGGCACAAGCGAAAGAGAGCTAGAGAGAGAGAGAGAGGGACTACGACGTCTAAATATATACTATATAACTGGAAGCGGGTGGCAGGGCCATTACGTCACGAAGCGTCTGCAGAGCCATCGCGCTGCACAATGCGCGCGCGCTGCACCCGAGAGCTTTTAATACGCGCGCGAGTACGCCAGTCAAGCCAAGCCAGGCTAGTACCTACTATACAGCTAGCTGGAAGTGCAACTGGAGCGAGGATGGCGGGAGGATCGATACGAGAGTCCGTGTGAATTTTTTTTTCCCCGTCGAGAACTGCGAGAGTTCGAGAAAGCGAAAAAAGATGAGAGAGAGGAAGTAAGGTGACCTTGCGAGCTTTAGGCGCGGAAAGAAAAAACGTGAAACAAAGATTTCGGAGGAAAAAAGAAAGGAGAGAACGAGAGCAGAGAGGAACGGGGGGGAGGTATATATGCGGGATTCGTTCCAGGTCAGCAATTTTGAGAGAGCGGAGAGGAAAATACGACGCGCTCTTGGCATTTGTTTAAATCTGAATGTTGCAAAGGGGGGTGTAGGTACTCTTTCTCTCTGACGAGGTGAGCTACACCAGGTCTCTCAATCGAGGAGAGGATGGTTCGACGAAGGAGCTTTTTAATGAATATGCACGAGGCTGTAAATATTGATAGTGCAAGTCCTGGCCGTTCCGAAAACTTGGTTAAGTGAGCTTTGAACTGTTTCGAATTTGTAGTACGAAATTAATTCGATTCGAAGGGGTATATCGCGGTGCCAAAAATGTCAGGCTGGAAGAGATTCGTTTTTTTTTTCAATTGGATTTACGCTCTGGTTAACAGTGAATAAAATACGAATTTACAATTTAAATCCTTCATCGCTATATATTGAATTCGTCGATGTGATGTTGAAAAAGCCCGTGCAAAGAGCTCACTCTCCGGTGTCACGCATCAGAAAAGCCGTAACCGTAAAAGTAGCCTTACACTGACACCTACATAACCCAAAAAACCGACACGCGCGACCGAAAAATTCAGCAGCGTCAACGGTTTCCGGGACACACAGCCTTCTTCTCTTGCAGCGCTCAGCGAGGAAAGAGCAGCTTCGTTCTTCTTCGCGTAATAATTTTAGGGAAGCCCGCACGAGGGCACACACAGAGAACATCCGCTTTCGACGTACCGTAATCCGCATGTCGCGCGCGTTGTAAAACTGGAGTAGCCAGAGAAACAGAGAGAGCGTGCGGTAGAAAGAGAGTCAATGGGCTTCCTTGTTCCGGAGGTTAGCGACACACAACTCGGCCGCGAAAAAAAAGAGCTTCTCGTTCTTCAAGAGATATGCTCCACCGGGGCTGCTGCTGAGGCTATAATGGTGATAAGGGAATGTCTTGCGGTCTCGCGATATATCAGGCGGAATAATGTGAGAAGGTTTTGTCGGCAAGGTGAATGTGGAGGGATAGAGCGGAGGGATTGTGCGGACAATGCACAATGGGCGACATTGACATCGTTTAAATTGAGTTATCGCGAAAGTGAAAAAATATTTTGTTTTTCTGCGCTTTGTAACTGGTGTGTATACGTACTTCCTTGTGAAAGCTATTGTAGAGGCTGATTTGTATTTGTGTGTCTATTCTGGATTTAGCTTTGTATGTTGTGCTTTATAATCCATTCATCATATCCGTTATTTCTGCGTTGAGCTCAGCCGATTAGTTTCTGCTCGTTTGAACTATGTAATCAAGCGGCGTGGAAGAAAGTTATTTCTGAAAATATACAGAAAAAGTATATGTGTGTGGACGACACAGGAAATTTCAAATTGGGTTATGTAAGCAATGTGCAGAAAGTGAAACAATTGCTCGTCATCCGGATTCCGGAATGATCGATCGAAGTTTATACGGAAATGCAATTTCACTCGTTAAACAGATAGCGGGGTGAGATTGAATTTAATAGAACTTTTATTTTTATTATTTTTAAATGACATTTTATACTTTGAAAGCTTTTATTAGGCTCTAGTTTTTGGAAATTATATTTACTGATGTTGGTGTTGTGTCTTTGTTAATCGTTCTGATTTTAAGTAATATTTGTTTTTTCTTTTAAATCGTCCGCCTGTTTTCTTGAAGTTTTAATATCATTTAAATTTAAAACCAAATTAAGAATATGACGTTATCTTTATTCTTTGATAATATTAGACGAATGTCAGAGAAATTTCAAATTGTCTTGAAGTTTAATTTCGAAATTTGTGGTAGTTCGAACAGTACAAATTTTTAATAAAAATTGACATGGTCATAGAATCTCAAAACGTGTATAGGAACGTATTTTTGAAACTATGTCACAGCGTAATTGCATACATGTTACAGCCAGTTAGTTAGTTGTTAATGTTTAATAAGGGTAGTAGCATCCTCCATCGAATCAGTAATTGTGTACACATGATTTTTTTTTTCAAGTATCAGTACATCTCTGAAAAGTCGGTACATTCAAAGCACAAAATTAGCATTCCAATTTATAAACTTGTATGTGGAGAAAAAGCAAATTGTCAAAATACTTTCCGACTCGTCGATCAGCATCTGATAAAAGTTTCGCCAAACGCAAATTACATTCCTTCTTTTCAACCTTCGAATTCCCTTTGCAACAGAGCCAGTAACATTCCAAACTAGTTCTCTCTCGAAAATCGCTCGACTGCACTCAATCCTTTATCTGCACTTGATAGTGAACTAGGAAGCACTCGTCGTAAGTACATCCTCTCGTCTCAGAAGAGCAATATCCTAAGTAAGACAATAACGTTGCTCGACAGTGCAGCCGCGCGTTGAATGCACCAATCTGCTTAAGAACAATACTATTAAAACAAACAAAAAAAACAGTACTGAAAGTTGAGTTTATAATTTACATGAAAAAACACTTACTATTTTATTTAGATACACCTAACTAACTATAATTTTTTTTATGTTGCAGGTGAGTTATGGACGCCACTTAACCAAATTGCCACTTTTACGTAAGTAGGCTAATATATCATGTTAATTTATTTAATTACATACACATTGTAAAAAATGGCACTTCTAACAGTTTTTAGTGTATTCTTTGTAGAGTATATTAAAATAAGTTTTGAAATCAACAAGATAAACTACACAAATTCATTTTCCAAAATTTTTCTTGAAAAAAATTACAAGGTAATTCGGTCATACACACATTTTCTCGTCCCCACATTATCGAAAGCTTAAGGTTGTTATGGCTATATAGTCTCTGCC
>UXGD01000879.1:0-44346 GCA_900474315.1 Torymus auratus
CGTCATTTGACTGAACTCTTAAGTAGATCCAACCTAACTCCGCAGTTGTATCGACACGAGTGACCGTCAGTAAAAACCTAACCTCTGCTACGGCAGCGGTATTTTTTTCCACGTGTATAAAAGGAAATATGTACATTAACTTCTCTACTCGGAATACATCCCAGCATTCCCAGCGCCCCCAAGACTTTGTATAAGTATTTTTATTAAAGTATGCTTAAAAATTTTAAATTATTTTTAGCTCAGTTTTTTTCACGTGTAACAGATTATAAAGATTACCTATAAACCAGTTTCGTAAATTTAGATCAATAAATAAACTTGTATTTTGTAGAGAAAAATCAAACATCCGGTGGACGTTATAGTAACTTCTCTCAGCGTATCTACAAAATTCAGATTTATAAATTAACTTTAATTTGTAAAAGTGTTATAATATTTTCTTTAATAGCTACTACACATGGGAATAAGTACTATTTTTATATATTTTCATAAAACAATAAAAACGATTCCGAGCGGGGGTAGAAGAAAAGAGATTGCTATAAAGTTTTGGGGTTATAAGACCTGCAGGGGCCATGTCTGAATGTTTGATACTACACAGTCATACATTCGGGGTTCATGTTCATGTATATGCTACCGCTTCCATTACTCACCATATGGGGATATGGGCGCTGCTTTATAGAGCCTCCTACCCCCTCCAAGCTCCAAGGCTCCAACTGCTTGCATGCAAGATGCAACTTGCACGGACCGAATGAATAGTTAGAGACCTACGTAACCGACGGTGCGCGCCGCGATCACGTCTTTTGCGATTCGTGACTTTACTTTTGCTTGCGATAGTCGCGGGCCTCGGGGAGGAAATGTCGTCGCTGCTGGTACACGACCGGATGATCGTATTATGAGGGTCTAGCGGTTTCAAATTCAATACTTTATGATTATTTTGGAGTAATGAGCTATTTTGCTGAAGATTTTAGAGATTTGGATAAAATGTCAGCAAAGAATGTTTAATAAATAATTTTTTTTTCTCTAATATATCATTGTTTGATTTTTATTAGTATGAATTTTATTTTTTTTTATAATACAATATACAATATTGAAACTGCGGGGACTGAGTGTCTAACAGTACTGTTTAAATAAATTTTTTTATTTATTTTAATTGTTAATAAATTATAAAAATACAATAATAAAAAGTGGAAAATTTATAACTTTTATTGAACATGATTTTGCAAATGGACCGTCTATCCATTCTTTAAATGGATTGATATTGCTCCAAAATATTATGAAAAGTATTCAAAATTTATCTACCTTCTTAACTTTTTTCTTTTTTCAATAAAACTTTTTTACCCTATTTTTCACGTGCTGTAACGCATAGTTAAAAATTATATTTTCTGCGCAATAATCGATGTTTTTCGTTACGGTGCGGTTTCTAATTTCCCCTTCTCATTTTTTTTCTTAATTTGCCACCTTATATGTTTGCTTTCATAAGTAATTCAAAAATTTAAAGTATGAGTCGGCGTTTTAAATTTATGTATTAGTAGACCAATATTTTTCACTTAAAAAGTTCAGTTTACTTATACTTATAAATGATAAAACACGATTCAATTTCGAAATGTGTTCTTCTTATACATATTTTTCGAGTGACAAATATTCTATTGCTCAGCATTACTTATCATTTAAATTTACCTTTTTGTCGAAACACTGGAACTTGGACGATTATTTAAAATAAACGTTTTGTCGCAAGGTTATGAAGAACTTTGATACACGGTCAGATTTAAAACTAATGTTTTGAATAAATGATAAGTGGCAGGAGCCACTACTGTTTACATTTTATATCCTCTAATTTCAGACCAGGCTTATCATAATAGCCAAACCACACTTTCTTGTATTAGTCCATACCTGATAAAAATATATATAATTGAGATATTTATTACACAAAAAGTATTTGTTATCATAATTTATATTAAATATTCGAATAACGAGATGGCGTATATTTTAAAAATGTTCAGATATTATTAGCCTTTTCAAAATTGTTTATTTAGTTGTTTGTTATTATTATTCAAACAGTATTTTCATATTTTTATGAATGTAAAGTAACGCATCAATGTATAAAGTACTACCTAATGATGTGCGGTCAAATATTAAAAATCCATTCTATATGAATTCGAATTAGTAGCTGGCAGCTGCGTATTCACAGTTATATAATACCAATATAATAGTATTAAAAAAGTTTTTCTAAACGATAAGGAATGGCAGTATTCAAAAACACGGACAAAAAAAAAATTACTAAATATATGAGAAAGAGGAATATAAATTCCTCTTAGATTTATTATATAATTACAAAAAGGCAATTATAATTAAAGAAAAATATAGTTAAGTACAAAGAAATTTTTAAAAAATTTAGTTTTATTTTTTCGATTACAAGGTAAAATATAATATTCAGCATATCGCGGTTTGTATATATCGGCGAAATTGCGTCTGACCAAGCACGGTACGTTTCTACTTGTATATATAAATATACTGCTCCACTTTATTTTCTGGACTTTAAATCTAAACGTTCTGGTTCTATTTGCCTCCTTTCGATAATTAGGGACATTAGGTTTATTATTCCCAAAAGAATTATAATACATCATTGCTGAAAACATTTTTTAGACAATATATTACAAACTTCAATTTTTTTTTCTTACTAAATAAGTATTATTATTATTATTATTTTTTTTTTCTATGGAGCTACCACGTATAATTGTGGTGTTAAAACAGGAAAACACATATGATAATTATTTGATGAAACTTTGAGTTTGATTAGTTACTTTCATATCACCGTCTTTAAAATATCTAAAATACTTTTTAGCTCGTGAAATAAGTTAAAGAGCGATTTGATAATGGCGCAAACGTTGTTATGTGTTTTGGCGTGAACGCATCATACGTAGAAAACAACATTTTGAACCTGAAATACATAAATAATATAATAAAACAAATTATAATCGCAGCCACTGTGCTCCGAATTGTAAATTTATTGTTGTAAGTAAAACAAAACAAGACTACAACTTAGATTTTAGAGAATCAAAAAGACGCAATGTAAATAAATAAATCTTGAACTCCACTAACGTACTGTTTTTCAAATAAATTCGATCTTCAAAAAGCCCGTTGCGATATACCTATCATCATATCAGCGCTAAAAAAGGAGTAGTAGATTATCCGCGGAGCAGGCGACATTACCCTGCGTCGCGCGATGCGAACTCGCCCGGTGATTCTGCGCTCGCGCACCCACACACCTTTGCGCCTGCTGGAATTAAAAACGCACACACGGGTGTAATTATATACACACAGTCACGCTCGGACTCATCGCGAAAACGCGCGCGCGCACTCATATACGCACACACTCTACTCTATTCGTATTGTACGTAAATGTACGTGCGCGTAAAAACGGGGAAACGTAGCTAGGTCTCTCTGGTCTCGCACGCCGTCTCGAAAATACGGAAAGAGCGGCGGGCGAAGGAGTATATAGGCGTGTACGGCGCGCTAAATGTACACAATAAACGCCCGCTAAATTGATAATAATCGTGCGTGCAAGCGTGCGAGCGGCGCTGCCCGACCGCGAGGGAAAAAGCTGCTGCTGCACGGCACGCGCGAGCGAGAAAGAAGGAGAGCGAGCAAAATTAACGATACTTATACGCGAGCGTGCGAGCGAGACGCCAAAGCGGAGCGAGAGAGGACAGAGACTCTGTACGTGTGCGGCGCGCACCCGTATACATGTGTGCGTGCGTGTATTAACATTAACCTCTCTATCTCCGTCTCGCTCGCTGCTGGCGCGCCACATACACACACGGAGGCTCTCTACGCGCGGACGGAGAGGCTCTCTCGGGGCCAAGAATAGCCAGGAGCAGCAGCAGCGGCGGCAGCAGCAGTAGCGCGCACGCGAATCTAGCCGTGTCCGCGTATTAAGCGCGACCGAGACAGAGGGAGCGAGAGAGAAGGAGAAAGAGAAAAAGAAAGAGAGGGATGCATAGTCCGTAGAGCGCGGATAGAGAGAGAGAGAGAGACAGAGCCAGAGAGGGCAGAGAGCGAGAGTCGTCCGGAGGGACTGGACGGTGTGGCAGCAGTAGTAGCAGCAGCAGCAGCAGCAGCAGCGTAGAGGAACACGACGACGACCGCTCCCAGAGACGCGCGCGCGCGCGTGAGTGTGTGTCCGTGTGCAGCAGCAGACTGTGCGTGTGTGTGCGTGTACGCGCCAGAGAGCCCAAGCTGCAAGAAAGAGAGACAGAGACTCGACGACGACTAGATTCCGGAAAATCGGTATATATGGGGGCAGGCGACGGCGGTGACGAGGCTCGTCCGCTACAGCAGGAGTTGGAGCAACAGCAGCAACAGCAGCCTAGGGCAAGCGCCGCCGCGCCGCTCAGCCGGGGGAGCGAGGGCACCTCCGCCTGCTCGAGCCTCCTCCCTCTTGAGGTTTGTGTGTGAGCTTCTTCCTCTTTCAGGGTGTACCTCTCTTCTCTTATGCTGCCAGCACACTTGTTCGCTAGTCACTTGGGAGTATGTAGGCTCCAGAGGCTGCTGCAAAGGAGTCGCAGGGTGAAGTTCGGTGTAGGCTGCTTTTTTTATAGCAATGGGAGTCAGTGCTGATGTGTTAGTTGTGATACAGTGCGAGAAGAGCCTATGGTAATGTAGACAGTTACTTTCTTTTTTTGTGAGTTGAATTAACTTGGCCAACATGAAGCTTTGACTCAATAGTCCACGTTAGACTGTAGATGGTAGTTGAGGGCTTTTGTACAGTAAAGTCATAGTTTGTAAAGTGTAGCTTTGTTTAGTGATGGAATTTAGTGGGGTAAAAGAATTTTGTTCCCAGTCCAAGTTCATAAAAATATATTTCTCACACACATTTGCCACGGCTATTTTTGCACTTTGCTATATTAATTTTGAACATCCTCTAAAATGCCAATCATATTTTGAATTTCAAACAATAGCTATTAAATTCAGCTTCTTAAAAACTATAAAAAACCTATGATTTTTACAAGTTGGCAGAGAGCCAAAATTGACTGATTCTCAACGTACTCCTTTGCAGCAAAGTGTTGGAGACTTAACCAATGGGAAATCATACTAAATTTAATCCATAATATTGTGAATACAAAATGTCTTTTGAAGTTTTTGATGTGTTACTTGCTAGGTGTGCGTGTTACAGTAAAATTAATGTAGGTTTCTAAAATCAATCTATTTTTACTACTACACAAAAAATTTTTATAAAGTTAAAAGAAATCATCAATTATCAATTCAACACAATTATTTTAATTTGTAGAATTATATTTTTGCTACATGTTTAGTACTACTTGTTTCATGCTTTTTATTTAAGAATATATTTAAATGTATCTTATTTTAAGCAAGTATTTTATAAAATGTGCAGGTATTTAAATTTAAGTTATTTGGTAATACTAAACACTAATCAGTCTGTTAAAGTTGGAATAAATAAAATAAAATTTGATAAATATTTTTTCAATGATAAAATTAACATGAACTATATCTAAAAGAAATTTTGAATTTAAACATCTTATACATTTATGTTAAAAATGACTAAATACAGCCATAAATGAAGGTTGAGAATACCAATTATTTAACAGTTGTTGTCAAAACTCACTAATTTTTAATTAAATGTTGAATTATTTCAAGATTTTGCTTTTTTTTAATTAATGATAGCTTGTAATAATATACTTTCTTCAGCACTGAAATACTCATTAGGAAATGTTAAGAGTGCATTCCAAGTAAGAATGAGATATTAGCAAAAATAGCCTGTTTCATTCACTTTGTATTATCATTGAAGGAAAATGATTAGCGAACACTGTTCAAAGTTAATTTGTGTTGACCTATTTTAAGCTGCTACAATAAATAAAAATGTAATGAGACTATCTTGTATATAATTTTCTATCAATGAAATATTTTTTCATATGTTTATATTGTACTTTCATTTCTTTGCTTACAAGTCATTAACAGATAAACAAGATGAGTCATAAGTAAATAATATTGAATGAACACATTAAATGAACATTATTTTGTACTATTAAAATTAATATTAGATAGAAGACATTTTTAGGATAGTATTATAACTGTTTAAAATAGTTTATTTTGAAAAGAGGGACACCCAAACATCTAAATTATATTTTAATATAACTTATGTAGTGAATAAATATTTATAAATATAATGAATTTTTAGGCTTAGATGGTGGTGAAACCAGAGAGAAAATTATTCAAAGTGGTTCCAACTGATTCCAGTGGAGACATCATTTTGTCAGAGCAGTTTGTTTGTTAAGTGTTGTTTGAAGATATATTGAGTGCAATGTCTCTGGAGAACAGATCCAGCTCGGCTCTATTCAAGAGGGCCGAGCAGCTGAAAAGGTGGGAGCAATCGGAAACTAACAGAGAGCCACCTCATCCCAGGCAGGTGGCTCGCAAGATCAAGTTTTCAGCTGATTGCGTCTTTTTGGCTGCCTGTGCTGCCGGAGACAAGGATGAGGTTTTGAGGCTTATCCAAAAAGGAGCAGATATCAATACTGGAAATGTTGATGGCCTTACTGCATTACACCAGGTAAGAAACAGTTTAAATAACATTTAGTTTGTGTGTACTATTAATTTATGTATCTTTAAGTAAACATTAACAAACATCTGAGAAATTTTATGTCAACATATCTACATTTATTGTGATAAATTGAATGTATCTTAAAAATAACTATTTTTCTTCTTATGAAATTTACAATTGGTTTTGTAAATGAACTTTTTTGAGGTAGTTTTGCAGCTTACACTGCAGAAACTATACTTGCCCAGATACAATCTACTATAGTGGTGCCAGGAGCAGCCACATTTTCCACATCTCCATTCAGATTCATGATTCAAAGACTCTGTGTTATCTCTTCCCAAAATCATCATTGTAAATGTGAGAAATTTTTCATCGCTTACATAAACCTGTGTGTACAACGCATCTTACTCGTCTTCGTTCTATCCTCGGCGGAAACTGACCCAAGGCCACGAATTCCGCGCACAGGAGCTGGTGTATCTGTCTCATTGGTTGCAAATGCTCATTCGAGTTCACCGGTGCATCGCCGTTTCAGTTTTCGTCAGTGACTTTGACAAAAATAATTCCGCGCGGTGAGCGCCGAAAATCTCACGAAAGTGAGAGAGAGAAACAACAGCGATATTTACTCATCCGCGCACGGCTCTCAAACAATAACAACGATTATTTATTAAACAGTGACTTAACTGTCGGCTTTGTTGGGAGTTTCGTTCTATCTGCTCGCGCATCAACATCATCATCGGCTGCCGCATGCACATACACGCGCGCACACTTATATCCGTGATTCATCATCATCGCATTGTCCGCTCGTATACGTTTCGGTGATAAGAGTAATCGTCTGTCAATGAATCAAACATGATTTTTTGGCCTAAAAAATCTAACTTCTCTACCAATGTGTATACATCCGAAGCGTTTCAATAAATAATACCTACTACTCGCTCATTCAGAACAATGTAATCACAAGCAAATAAAATACTCTACACGCTCTTTCTTGCTGAATGAAATTCTTTTTCGGTCAAGCTCTATGCCCGCTGCGACACCCTCGACCCTCTTCCCACCTACGAAAAAATTCCGCACTCTCTGCAGGTCTCTCTATCTCTGCAATAGCGGACACTCCGTCGTATAGGCTGCAGCAACGAGGCCCGTGACGAATAGCCCGGCGCATTTTTTTTCCAACTCTTGACGGCGACGCGTCGGTCAAGGCGCGATCGGGTACAACACGGCGCGCGGTGCGTCTCTTTGCCAATTGGCAGCGGCTTCTGCGCGCTCTCGTCGATTTTCCCGAACGGAAAAGCCGTATTATATAAAAGCAGTTCGCCCTCCCTCCTTCTCCTGGACATCGTGTTGCTCTTTGCGCCATTCATTCGCGTGATGTGCATATACGCGGGGGTAAATAAGCTTGGGGGAGTGTGCGCGTGTGGGCAGAGGAGAGGAATTTTCGCGCCGCGCGAACGAGCTAGTTTGTTGCTTTTACAGGGGGGAAGAGATCAAAGTGTTGGTTGGCTGAGGTGGTGGTACTGGTAGGTCGAGACGTGTGATATGTAGGTTGGAAAAATTCGGTTTCACGGTTGCTGACTCGCTATATAATAGCGGTGTGTAATGGAAAGGACAGGGGTTGATGTGAATTCTTGCCTTTGTTAGGAGGTTTGGTGATTTTAGCTGTGAATAAACAGTCGTTTCTAAATAGTATAGTTGAATGAAATTATTTTAAGAGATATTTAATTGAAAATACAGAGTTTTAATGAATGTGTTTTCTATTTCGTTCTACTGGTTGCCATAAGAAAACAAAGCACTGAGTTTATCATTTAGGAGTATAAAACAAATTTGCTCTAGATAGTTTACGAGAAAAAGAATTGAGTAAACATTTATTATAATTGATTCAATTGTATTTTTTAATTCGATCAAGATTCGAGTACGAATTTCAATAAGATGGATTAAAAAGTTTTAAAAATTTCTTTTTTAACAGCAATTCTCGCTGTTTATATTCATTTTTTGACTATAAATAAGTCGCTTTTAGAAAAATAATTTAACTGCCTGGAAAACGTAGCAGAGTAATAATGCACATTTTTTTACATCGCTTTTTTGTGTCAAAGCCGCGTTAAAAGGAAGCATACATATTTATGATTGCAAAATCTGTAGTAAAGTCAAACTATGTGTTGTATACATTTAAGATAAAATTTTTTGTTGGAAAATTCCAAAAAAAAAATATATTTTTTTTTTAAATGTAATTCGGTGATAGTAATACTTAAAACATTAACATAAATGATATCTAACGTACGATATCAAGCATAGATATTTTGGAAATTACGTATGGTTTACATCTAAACTCAAATAGCGATTCCTGTTTGTTTTTCCGAATTTTCTTGAAATTCTATTTTTGATAGTCAAGTACATCGCTGTCGACATGATATCAAGAGTTTAGGATTGCAAAGCTACGAAAGAAGTTTTCGTAATGCGCCGCGCGCATAATTTTGAATTTTTTGCTATATAGTTGCTTTTGAGCGTCGTAACAAACTAGATTTTTGCAATCCATTATAAACAATTAAACGACGAAAATATTTTACCAACAGCCTATCGAAGAATATTTTCTATAGTTAAAAATAAAAATTCACTATACGTCAAATGAGAAAAAAATGACTTTGGACAACACCTACGTATCTCAGCTACGTGAATAATATACTTGAACGAAATAACAGCCCGTGAATAATATCTAAAATTAAAGTTATTACTAATTACATAAAGCATTTTTCAAAAGGTATTTTTAAACCCGCGTAAACACAAAACACACACACACACACATTTTCGTCATGGTAAAAAATCTCTTGGGCAAAAAAAAACAACAACGTGTCGGGCGCTTCCTAACATCCAACGGATCAATTATACACATTTTTACACTATAATACCTAGACACTTAATCCCTCGAGCGCGCGCGGTATAGATCGATTCCCGCGGCTCGTTCTTCATTCCCAAATCCGCTAACCGAAAGCGTGTACTTAGCTCGCAAGCTTATACCGATTCATCATTATCATCATCGATACCCCCGCGAATCGATCTCCCTCGCAGCCGCCCCCGCGCACGCGAGAGAGAGGGAGATGGACAACGACTCTGCCGGCACGCTGGAGCTAGAAAGAGAGAAAGCGCTCCGTTTGTGAATTCGCGAAAATAGACGTTGAAAATACATCAGGCATCGGCTCGCTATTAATAGCCCTCTATTACAAGTCACAGACCACTGTGCGCTCGCTCGCGCGCGTGTGTGCACGCTTATATACGCGTTCCGCTTTGGCCCTCTTTCTCTCTCGTGCGTGCGTGTGTGTGTGTGTGCCGTAACGGACGGTTTATTTTTTCTGGCCTGGACAAGCGTGCGCGTATATATCCTGCGTGTGTTGTACCGTGTTTAGAGTTTGCGCGTGTATGACGAGATAACTGATAAATTTATAAAAGAGCGCTATTTTTGTGGTGAAGCCGCGCGCGAGAAGCTTTCTCTCTCTCTCTTCTCGAATGGAAGGGGAAAGAAGAGGTTGGTGGACCGAGAGCCGCGAGGTCTCGGATGGCCGAGCTTGCGCGCTCGACCTTTTTTTCCGGGATGATGTAAAAGCCTGGCGCCTTTCGGAGGTGTCGAGTGGGAGGAGGATGCGTGTCGCTATATGATGAACGATTTTTTTCTTTTCTTCTTTTTTTTTGCTTACTTTTTTTGTTTATTTTCACGTGTCGTGCGAAGCTTACTTAGCTTCGTAAAGGTTGAGCGTACACGTGAGTTCATATTATGTACGTAATTTCAAAATTACGAGCTTCGGGGCTTTATTAGCTAATTCCTGTGGACATACTGGTTAATGGAAAAAATATACAGGAACCTAAAATTTTATAAATGATATTTTATATTATGAAAGTTTAAATTAAATTAAATTTGGGGTAGTTTAGTATATGAAAACATGCAAAAATCTTCTTTTTTAAAAATAGTTTATTTATTATAATATTTTGCAAAATATTATCAGCACTTGAATTTTTTTTAGTCTCAATTTTTCCGCACTTAAAATCAGTCGATCAAAGCTGGCTTTTGATTTTTAGCAATCCATGGAGTTAGATGGGTTTTAAAAATAGTGCGCCTAAATCGGTCGAATCGTTCGGAAGTTATAGCAATGTAAAAATAATTTACCATTAAAAATGTGTTATTTTAAGAAGCCTTGCTAATCTGTGACGCAAAAATCCGGAATCACGTGATTGAATTTCTCGGTAAAAGGCTACTTTTTGATAAACGAAAAATATTCTTAGCCTATTAGAACTATCTAATGTAATACTTTTCATCATTTAATAAATATCAATTATTTTGATATTTGTCGAAAAATCTATAGGAAGTTACTGATTATACATATATGTTGTAAAATACCTGCAATATAAATACATATAAATTATATATTTGCTATAAATATGTATATAAATTATATATATAAATACATATAAATTATATATTTGCTAAATCCCGATTTCTTTTCTGTCACTGCATTATACTGTATTTAATATTAGAAAGGTCAGTCAATTTAAAGTGATGAGTTCCGCCTGAACTTTCTAGCGAGACGCTTGATAATTTATAATTAAGCACTATTTTTATCAAAGTTTCACTTGTCGATGACTAAGACTCCATTCGCACTAAACGCTTTATATCATCGCTTACTTGAAGGTACTATGTACGTCAGATTATTCTTATCGGTCAATATACAGTGACAGTTTTTACAGCTTTACATTAATTCACTGCAAATACTGGAAATTATATTAAAAGAATTTTTTATTTCCGTGTCGGTAAATCATTGATTATTATTCAATCGCTATATACGTATACAGTTTCCGGACTGATTTCCGTGCCATTTTGATAAAATGCTTTTTAATATTATTATCAAGAAAATGGCATTGTTCTCTACTCTATGAATAGCATATAGAAGACCGAAACTTAGTAATGCAGTGATTTATTGAAATTTCTTTGCAGAACTTATAAAGTATAATAATGAGTCATTCAGAAGTTGAAGCAATTGCATGTAATTGAAGATACCGAAAAAATTAATGTAACCAAAGTCAATCACTAGATTTTTTTCATGACTATGGTAAATACTATAAATAATCGCTGAGATATCGCATAAATAAACTATACCTACTTCAGGCACCCTAATGATACAGTACATAAAACCCTATCCAAGGTTTTATATAGTTTTCATTGTATTGCATTCTCTACAAGTTTTTGTGAAATTTTTTAATGATACCCAGATTTGAAATACAAAATCTACGATATATAGATATAAAATTTGGAATGATTGAAATGACTTCTGTCACTTCGGACAAATAAATTGACTTAAACATTTGTCTTCCGATCGCAGGCATGCATCGACGACGACCTGGACATGGTGGAGTTCTTGGTGGAGCAGGGGGCGGACATCAACCGGGGCGACAACGAAGGCTGGACACCCCTGCACGCGACCGCCTCCTGCGGCTTCATCTCCATCGCCAAGTCAGTAGCCACACTCACTCACTCATCAGCTGACTCATGTCCCTATCACTCTCACCTCCTTTTCCTCATAGCCGAGCGGGCCGGCGCGCTTCCGCCACCCGGCGACGGAAGTGGACAATAAACCCGCGACGAAGCTTTTGGCAGCTATATAGCGAGCGCGTGGAAATGTCAAACGTCGGAGCTTTGTTGCGCAACGCGCGGCTATTGTTCGCTCGTATTCAGCCTGCAGTGCTGCAGGCCGATGCGCTGTATAGCGTGCAGTATAGCAGTTTTCGTTTCTCGACGCCGGCTTTTAGCTAGCGCCCGATAGTTCCGAAAATACTTGTCTTGTTTGTTCGCGCCGTTGCGGAAGAGCTGCCATGCCGCGGGTTTATGCCTTTTTTTTAAATAGAGATGGCGGAACTACGAATATAACTTTGATCGTGACGAGAAGAATCGAAGCCGCTTTTCCTGCTTGATTATACGCGGGTAAAGGTGTTTGGGAATTATTATTGTTCCCGTGGGAGGAGATATGGCTAGGAAAATACTGAAAATTGTATTCGATGAGGCGATAAAGTTGTTTGGCTAATCTGTTGAAAAAATAAATATTAAAATAGATTTCAGCCGAATGACGTATATACTTACTATATAAATAAAAATTATTCTTATTTATCAATAAAGCACGTCAATCGTAAAGGAATGTGTATTTTACACAAAAATTAATTTCTACCAAGTTTTCAATGTTTCAAAATAGTTTCAAGTCTTTCAAAAATACTTTAACAAATAAATATAAAATACCGTTGTGTCTTCTTTTGTCAATGTTTTTAATTATATGTTACATGAGTCATATCTAAATGAATGATTAATTAGCGCTCGTACAGTGATAAGGATGTAGATAAAATACGATGAATTATCAGAAAAACTCATCAAAATTCTTCTTTCATCACCACGAGAATATGAAAATGTATTATACATGATTCGCTTTCATGATAATACATTTACCGTGGCTAAAATCACTTTTATTAGCCTGTTAGTTGGGGGAGCTTGACTCTAGGCGCGTGGCCACCTATTATCGTAATTAAATCAATATAGCATGATTGAAGTAGTATTTTTTTTTTCAATTAATTACGACTCCTCGCCTCTTTATTATAGTATATTATTCAAGAATAATCGTATTTTCGTAATTGCACGTACGTGACATTTCTTTTAAATGGTGTACGCAGTGCAAGTGGGTTAAGTGCCCTAGCACACACGTACACTGTTTGAGAAGATGAAGTTTGGTCTGTTTCGCAGTCGCAGATTTCGTACAAGGGACTGAAGAACCTGTGTAATTTTAACGAAGGCATTCGTGTAACTTGAACCTACCGTAATTACTCTAGCGTGGTACGAAGGAGAACCGATAATTAAATAAATTAATTAAACCACGCTTATATGTATATTCTACATCTTTTCGTAATAAACGCCGGCTGCTATTTTACTCTTAAATACCGCATTATCGAAATCCAAACATCCAATATACCCAGAACGCAGCGCTGACCGAACTCCAAAACATCCTCTATTTGTCGAACCTAACGAGCCCCGAGGCGCGCGCATAGACGAATCGACGGCTATAACGAGCGACTAACGACTCGAGAGCGGCGCGGCGAGTCGTCAGGGTAAAAAAGAAACCTTCCAATCTCATCTCTCCCGCGAGCGCAAAAGGCTTTAGCATCTAAACAAAGCTTATTAATCTGTCTCTTGACTCGCTCAATAAAATCCCCCTTGGAACGGCGACGATAATTGTCCCCGTCGTCGTCCCTTTCATTGCAGATACCTGATAGAGCAAGGCTGCAACTTGGCGGCGGTGAACAACGACGGCGAGCTCGCCCTCGACATAGCTGAGAGCGACGAGATGGAGGAGATGCTCCAGGAGCACATCGACAAGGCAGGCAAGTGGCTCAAAAGAGAGGGTGGGGGAGAGAGAGCTTTCTCAATCCAAGCTTAATCGAATGTCCCGACTACGCACTCGCTCGTTGCCGCTTGCGCAAGTACGCGTACACGTGCCGCGAGCGAGAGTAATTAGCGCCAGCCGATGATGACGCGCGCGCGCGCGAACGAGTCTTGCGGATTTGCGCGTGTGCGGGCTGCTGGGTCTATTGTTTCGGTGCGCTTTGTGGTTGCGAATAGCGAAGCTGCTGCTGCTGCGTCGGTTCTGAAAAGAGCCGCGACGGTTGCGAATGATGTCGATATTTTGCCGGAGAGTTTTGATGTGTCTGCAGAATCAGACGATGTCTGACGGGTTTCCATATATTTTTTTTTATGATTGTTAGTAGAAACGTGCAGTAATCGATAATGTTATGAAACAGATGAGAATGTTTTTTCAATTTAATGGGTACGCTCTAAATTATGGATTGATTGCGTTTGAAAATCAGTTCACGAGATAAACATTTATAACCAATTCAAAAACATTAATGCTCTCTATTTACATTCTACAAATTTCACTCGATTCGAGCAAAACTAAATTAATTCAATATGAAATTGAACGTATTCGCAGCAACAACTCTTTTCTTTCGTCTCTGTGTCTCTTGCTTTACTTTTAATCCATATCTTAACGTGTTCGATAGGCATTGACTGCGAGAACGCGAGAAGCGAGGAGGAGAGGCTCATGATGAACGACGCGAAGGCCTGGAAGTCGGGAGCACCCGGCAAAGACACCATGCACCCGCGGTCCGGAGCTACGGCCCTTCATGTGGCCGCGGCTAAGGGCTACAGCACGGTCATGAAGTAAGAGCACATTTGTTAATTGATTTACGCTGATTAAACTTTGCCGAGACTAGAGTCATTTATTAGATTTTGATGCATAGCTAGTAAATGCTGAATGATCTCGAAGAGCAAGATATCACATATGCCCTGAATTGGTAATATACCTATTTCAGGCACCATGATGATATACACCAATTTGATAGAAATATCTATGTATAGTTTGTATTTACGATAAAGGCAGATTATTTATTAAAAATATTTTCCCTATTTTTTAGCCTCTTGATGCAAGCCCGGTGCGACGTGAATGCCCGGGACAACGATGGTTGGACACCATTACATGGTGCAGCGCACTGGGGCCAAATCGAGGCTTGCAAGCTTCTGGTAGAAAACTTCTGTGATATGGATATTAAAAATTATGCTGTAAGTTATGAGTATACCATATTTCTTCAATTACTAGATAGACAAATTTTTTAAAAGTTTTTAAAATTTCAATTGTAAATTGTCATTCGACAGGGGAAGTTGTGTTTTGTTTAGCAGTTCTAAAATTATTATGTTACTATTTTTTTTAATTAGGCTATTTTTACAGGGCCAGACTGCATTTGACATAGCTGATCCTGATATTGTGAAGGCCCTAGAAGAACTGAAGAAGAAGCAGGAACAAATGCTTAAAGATCATCCACAAATTATTAACAAGCAGCAAACGATACCAAAGAAACGGTGAGTTGCGATCTAAATTTATATAAATAAATATTATTATTGTGAAAGTAAAAATAATTGTATTTTACTTCAATTTCAGTGTATCAACGAATAAGGAGAATTTAGTTATCGATCAAGAAGGAACGGAAGCGTATGAGGAGGAAACACCAAACAAAGTTAAGAAAGTCGAACTGGAAATTCAATCCGATAAAGAGGAGTCAAGCGTCGGAACGAACAGTGACGTTGGTGAGTTGATTTTTTTTATTCAATATGCCCCCATCCACTAAGCCGAGGACTTTATTTAAAACTACTGCAGTTATTAATATTTTATAATGGCTTTAATATTTTATAATAGAAAATAGTTGTGTAACCTGTACAATACGGTAAATTAATTTATAGTTTAAACATAAAGTTTATGAGTAATTGATATTTTGATTTAAAAAAATCGCTGCAATAGTTTTCCGCAATAGCTACTCTCAGAAGCTAGCTTCTGCTACAATAGCAAAAACTTCTCCCTTTCTTTTATCCCTACCCGCAAAAATCTTCTTCTGCTATATAACAACGACTTTTTACTATAATCTTTTCTTATCGCAACTCTCCTTAAACTATGCTGCGTGGATTTAGAAGAGGGAGTTGATACCGACGTGGAAGCGAGCGATGGTGAGAGTGAATCTGAGACTAGCTCAGATACACACACCTCCACGTGTTCCGATCAGTCTAATAAATCAAATCGATCGAACAACTCTACTTGTCTTACCGACGACGGTGAGTTTTATGCTCTGTCTCCAACTCCACCACGGAGCTCTGTGCCAAATTGTTTTTCTTTGAGACTTTGTCGCTAATGATTTCCGTTTTTTGTTCTTTTTTCTTGTTTATTTTGGTTGTTCTTTTGGTTTCCTGAGAGCGTTTGACGTTGAATAATACGTGATGTTTCTTGTGCAACATGATAAAAGACCTCATTTTTATTATTGTATACAGTCGTGGGCATGAATTCGGATACACAACAACTTCTTAATTGGCAGTTGGAAAGTTTAAAATTGACTTGTTTGTTTTACAAATTTGTCTAAATACAGGTGGAAAATATTTTTTAATGTTTTTTAAAATTGATTTTTTCTTGTATTTTGTGTTAAAATATTTTTAAAAATATTTTCATTTTTTGTTCATCACTGATTGTATTTATCGATGTAAATTTGTGAATAAGTGTGTTAACTTCTTAACAATTAACGTTTTTATGATTTAAAATTACAGAAAAGAAGAACAGGGTTAATCGCGAGGAGACGGCTTCGCACAGCCCACAACCGTCACCGGATTCGATCAAAGTTCCTAATCAGGCACCTATAGCACCGCCGAAGCAACAGACTGAGAACAACGAGGAGGGTGCAATACCCTCTTGGCGGCGCTCGGGTTCCTTTAGGAATCGGGGCCTTGATACCGAAGCTGCCAATACACTGCCCACTAGTGCGTACACTCCTTTCCCGAAGCTACTTTTTATACACATTATTACATTCAAGTAGTTGTTGATTTTGGTATTAATATTAAATATATTATGGACGAATTTGTTATTTTAGGAATCGAAGAACGAGAGAAGCCTGTAATAAAAACACCGATTTCACCCGTAAAAGTTCCGGAAGAACCAGAAGTCGTTCTCAGAAGGACTCACAGCTTTGAAACGGATGAGAAGTAAGTGCACGTTCTGATTTGGCTCCATTTAACCCTAAACAAAAGCTTGCAGCTTTAATGTGAGTTAAGTGTGTGTGTGTTTCCGATTTTTTGCAATCACGCTTGATAACGTGTTTCGCACAAAGCACCAAATATCTGTTGCAAAGACCGATTAATCATTATCACGCACTGGACAATGACTACTTAAAAATTTGAGAAACAAAATTTAAAGTAAAGAAATTTAATTTATTTAACTGTTCTAGTAAAAATACAACTAATTCTTGTATTGAATTTACCGGATATAAATTTATTAATGTCAAATAGCCATCTTCATATAAGTATCATTTATATATTTGAATATTTTTCTAATACCTCTTAAATTTTAATACGATAGAAAAGATGGAAATATTGAACTGTAAAGATATATTTTATTGTTGTTTTCTTCAAAGAATTTATTTTGCAATAATTTTTTAATAATTTTTTAATAATTTTTTTTTTATAAGTTACTGCTGCAGCTATTTTAGGTACTCAATAACATACAAAATAATAATAATAATCCTTAAAGGGGATGTGAAATATTTATGCTTTTGAAACATATGATTTTGTTATTTTGTTGCTTGGAAAGTTATCTAAAATTTCATGAATATTTTATATCTGAAATATAACAAGGCTGTGCTATAATATGATGCAATAATATAATGCATAATAGATCCAAATTAAAGACTTATCTTAAATATCAATTCACAACCCCTTGAAAAATTATTTGACATGACAAAAATTATTTTTGAAAAAAAAAATCGACGCAAACGTCAAATCGAGACGGTACATAAGTGTGCATGGCACGGATGCATGTTGCGCAGGTTCTATGAGCAGTACCTGGCACTGAGAGCCCGTATCAAGGCAGCGTCTTGCCCTACTCTCCACCACTGCAATCCAGCCACTCCTACTCATAACAACGCCACGACCGCTCGATCTGCATCCCTGCGCGATACTTACAGGTACCGCACCGAAAAGCAATTTTTTTTTATTAATCTTATTTTTGGACTCTAACAACAACACGTCCCTTATGTGAAAAGGTTGCACAGGTTTATCGTATGATAAACAAATAATTTGATAATATGGTTTGGTAAAAATTTATCGGTAAAAGCAGTTGGTTTATTGTAATTATTTGGCAGCGCATCGTGAATGATTCTTCTTTATTTTTATTTTACTTTTTTAAATTTATTTAGATACAGATAGACTAATTAATGCATAAACATAAACACAAGAGACGTTGTTTACATTACTCGATTACACAAATGATTTCAAATAATTATTATCATCTGCATCATATTTACATTATAGTGGAAAATGGTAAAATTCTACTCTACTTATTCTAATTTTTCCTGGCATTATTAATGATTTGTAATTTCTTGATATGATTTAAGATTAATAAGATCATTTTTCGAAAGCTAAACAAATGCATTATCATTTGAAATGGAACAATTTATTAATATCTTATAAACAAACATTATTTAAAGATCCAAATTAAATGTATACATCCTCTTAATGTGCTTTTAATTTGCTTTTACTAAATATTACGTAATAAGCTTAGTTATGTGATTTATTTATATATTATTGCTTTATTGTCTAATTGATTAATTTTTACTAATAATGTTCGCTAAAGTTACAATAACAAATTAATATTTGTTTGTTTGTTTTTATTCTTTAAATAATATAATTTGTACTTCCATGTCACATTATATAGAATAAATACTTGTAGAACTTCTAGCATGAGAAATGTTTAGAGTATTTTAAAATATTCAAGTAGAAAATCATATGTTTTGGATAATATTTATGTGTATCTTTAGAGAAGTTTATTCTGTTTAAAAGTTCTGTTATTTCACTGATTTTTCCATATTCATAGATTCTATTTTAAGCATGAAAGTGAAAATTCCTTGTTTTGGATGAAAATTCACTTTATTTATATCGCATCCTAGAATCTTATGTACTATATCTTTTTGTATGCAAAAATCAATGTATCATTATATTCATTTAAATGTATTTTTACATGAAAATACGCATGTAGATCATTGTATCATTCATTCAATTCTATTCAATCATCGACACGGAGGCTGCTCGCTGTATCAGAACAAAAATATCTTACCAACAAAACAGAATCAAGATCGGCATTTAACTCGTAAAAACAGTAAAAATTCTGATATGAAGAGCGCCTTCTCGGTACTCTCTCTTCACATCGACACAGCTTATAACGCGCGAGTGTACCTTCAAGGCCGCGCTCGCGAGCAAGCGCTGATAAAGCAGCAACAGTGACTAAGCCTGCGGTGTGCGCCTTGTGCTTTCAGGAAAAAGGAGATAAAACTGAATCTGGAGCTGACACGAGTGCCGCAGGGCAACAGCACGCCCCAGTCACCGACTGTACCGAACAAGTCGCTGCCCACCTCGCCTATCTCATCGGCGAACCTCAACGCTGGCGCCGTCACCAGTCCACTACCGGCCAACCAAATTCGCAGGTATCTTAGCCGCAGCTTGTTATTCTCTCGATCTCGTGGGTGGGGATTAGGATTATTTAGGAGTAAGGTTGCGTATTCTTTGTTCATGCCATGTAAGTTTGTAAAGATGGATTTGACAGTGACTTTAAAGTTATTTCAAGTATAGAGTAGAAAGTTATATTTGATAAGTTTATGAAAAGTTTAGCTAGAGATATTAAGGTGGAGACGGGTTTTATGTTGAAAATTGTTTAGCCTATACGGCAAAAGTGATAACGTATCTTGTAAACGTAATCTAGAAGTAAAGAAGACAAGTTTCGCTAAATGGAAAAATTGTCAAGTTAACACTTCTAAAAATATTGACAGACTTTTTTTTTTTTTTTTTTTTTTTTTTAAATATTAAATTTTGTTTGTGTAAGAAAATTGCAGGAGAATTGAATTAATTAAGAAATATTGAAAACTTAAAATTTTTAATTACGTAAAGATATAAAAATTTATACAATCAATCAAACTACAGTTATACACAGTTTGCTATGATTGTTTACATACAAGTAGAAATTCCATGGTTTGGTCAGACAAAAGAAATATGTAATCGGTAAGTTTGCTCTGTCGATCTAACTTTCTGCTTGAAATAATATTTTTCATCAACTCGTAAATATATTCTGTAATAATTCAAATTGAATGAATTACAAATATCGTGATGGTCAAAGTATGTGGCATATAGAAAAAATACGAAGTTAATCATAATACAAAACTTTTATATTTATAGGTAATTAAAATTGATAGTTTTATACAGGTCTTTAACTTATAATGTTAATTCAGTATGGTATGAATAGCTCGATTCCGTTTCATTATTTACAGTAATCAATGAAATTCTTAAATATATAAATACATTGCCAAATTCTTCAAACAAGTTTTAAAATAACATAAATGTTTTGAAAGATTGTTTGGCTTAATCATATCATCTTAAATAAATATTGAAATATTAAAATGTAGTTCACAACAAGTTGCTCAGTGAAAAATGAAGTTGGCGAAAAAATACGTTCAACAATTAACAAAATAATACTCACGCAATATTATCGAGTAGCATATCGGGCTCGCTGCAAGTATCGCCAGCAGTTCTGTCTACGTCGAACAATTCGACGACAGCACCTGCGACTCCTACCACACCTGGTGGGAGCAAGCTAAGTCCTGGAAATATCTTCAAAAATTTCTTCAAGTGCGTAACTCACGTCGCTCGTCCTGGAAGATTTTACACAGTTGGAAAAAGATTCATCAGTTTTCTGAAGACAAGTTTCATCGCTAAAAACTTTTCTTCATTTATTTTGATTAAGTTTATTTAAATTATACAAAACATTGTTTATAAACGGTTTATTATATCAGTTTATAAAATCATGATTTAAAATTTCCAAATACCAACTCATAAATTTTTTTCTAAACTTCTTTTACTTCATCATTTTTATTTTTTAGATTCAATACTACTTTGTAAATATACTTTTAATGTTGATTCTCTTCAACCTAATATTTTATTACGACACAACATTGATTTCCAACTGTGTATTCAGCAGCGTGTGAAGATTTTGAGATTTTTATGCCTCATTCATATTGGTTTTCTTAATTTTACTTTATTGCAGTTTGCTGCCGCATGATGGTAAAAGTGTGCTTTTTTGAAGAGTGAAAAAATATTGTTTCCATTATTTTGCGATTTTTTATACCGATGTAGTTCTTAATAGCAATGCAATATGAAGCTTAACATTGCTAATTTCACTAGTAAGAAAATTATGCTGTAAAATAATAAATAAGTATCAGCTTTTTTATTTTTAAGTTATTTCGTTTTAATTTAATAATTTATGCTAGAATTTTATTTTCATAAAATTTTAATGAATCGCATTCAATTATTAGATTATTATTAATGTTTAATTAATTATATGAATAGTTATTGTTATAATTATTTTACAGTTATTGTTTTCTTGAGAGTACATTCCAAATAAGTTTTTTATGAATGGCATATATATGTTTGTGCAAAAGGTTGTTTAATTTTATTTTATTTATAAATGCATAGGAAAGTTTTTATGTGAATATATAGAAATTGTTAAAAATCGCGTAGTCTTTATTTACTTTTGCATAAACTTACAAATCAAGCAAATAACGTATTATAAGATATTTAAGAAATCTATTCTTTCTTAAATATTTTTAATGCCCCAATATTTTCATACTAATTTTTTAGGTTTTGTATTCCAGTATTTCCACCGCATTGTCTTTGTGGAAAAAATCTATTGAAATTCATACTTAGTTTGTGTTTGGTTTTTTTTTTAATTTCAACGTTTTTTAATTCTGATTTCCTCATAGGTTGCATAAAATAATCAATGAGTAAGATAGCGATGATTATCATAACTTTAGCTAAAAAGTTTGTTTTCACTTTTTAACATATACCTAATTTTGCAAAAATGTTTTTAGAAGTTATTAACAATTAATCAAAGTTAAATGACTTATAATAATTATGAATGGTAACTTAAGTCCTATATTTACTTTGTTACATTTTCTAGAAAATATTCTAGTAAATTACAAATTTGATATTAATTAATAAAAAATTTGATTTTTTTTTAATCTGCATTGGATTTTGTATTTCATTTTTGCGATTCTACAATTCATATTTTGGTCGGTCGGTACTTCGATGGTTCATATATTATATTACAAAAATACACCATATATCCTTTGTATTATAATTTGATAGCTTATGCTTTTAATCGAAATCTAGATATATCTGTGTCGTCTTGTAATAATTATGTATGTAAATATTGAAATCTAAATGTTCGTAAACCCTTGTATAAAAATTGTAATATGTAATATTCACGCTACTTTATGTAAATGAACTATCGAAGTATAGATAATTGATAAATTCCACTTTATACTTGATTAAAATTAACACCGATAACACGAATAATTTCAACCAGACTAATTAAGAAAATTATTGAAAATAAGATTTTACAAAAGAAAAAGTTGCAAACTATTTTATACGATATTATAATTTTTCTTGTTAATTAAATTCCGGTTTGCAATATTTTCTTGATTTTTCATTTTTTATTTAAGTGAGTATTATAAGTACAATATATGAATGCGACCATTTTATTGCCTTTGTGAAGGAAAAAAAGTGCTTTAAACCAGTTTACTTGCTAATTTACGAAAGTGGTATGATGATGTAGAACAAAGAAAAAGTGCCATTATCTAGATATTGATCTATTTTTCAAAAGAAATTCATAGAAATTTGATCGCTCAAAGACGCAATATGAAAGCTGCATGTCACTCTTTCCATACTTGTACACCATCAAACCCTATATTTCTGAATCCCACAATCTTCACCAGCCTCGTGCTTTTCTGATCCACAGATCGTTCGTGCCACCGGTGCGTGACGAGGAGAGCGAGACGCAGCGCAAGGCCCACGCGAAACGCGTGCGGGAGACCCGTCGCTCCACTCAGGGCGTCACCCTCGATGAGATCAAGAGCGCCGAGCAGTTGGTGAAGAAGAAGCAGCAGCAAACGACGGGGACGACGGGCAACGACGCCCTCTCCGCTGGCACGACGACCGTTTCACAGGTAGATACTCCGACGACAACAGCCCACCACCACTACCAATTACTAACGGCGATGTCCGCGGTAGTAGTACTCAGGAAGTTCGGCAAGCTCGTGACCCTACTCGCGATAGGAAGTACGTTTTTTCGAGACACCACACGATGTGTTACGCCGTTAAAGTAAAAATAGTTTATTTTTTATTCATTTATTTTTATTTATTAAAATTTGAGCCAGGCTCGGGCAATGTTTATATTTGTAAATATAAATATTAGGCTGGCCAACGTTGTAAGTTTTGCATAACGGTACCCCCGTCAACATAAATTGCGCATTATGTTGATTGTTATTTACAGAATATGAGAGAATGTTATGTTCTTCGCTAGTGGCAGCCGACTACAAAACATTCTCATCTTATAACTATGAGAAATATCGGTATTTTATGTAGGAGTATATTATCTTACGCAATCATTTCGATTCCCTATTTATCAAAGCTTTAGTTATTTATTTTTTTTATAAAATAAATTATTACTTACAAATGATAATTTAAATTGTATTGAAAGTACTGCGACGACCTATCAAATACACGGATAAATGAATGGAAAAATACATTTAAGATTTTTTAAAACTTTTTTTTGTATTCGCGCCTGTATATTATGATTGGCTTTACGCAACCAAGTTTAATTGATACCGTGAATCCGCTTATTATGATATCCTTGTATCGTGGTGTATGAAGCTTGCACTACAAATGCGTCATCGTGAATAGCGATGCAATATGTTGATTGGTTTGGTGGTGGGTTACTAGCTACTGCAATCACTTACACTTGCCGTATTTTGTTTTGTGTCTGTCAATAATTAAGCTGTGCATCTGTGATTTATCATGAGTTAAATTAGCATAATTTCACATGGATTTGAGTTTTTCTTAATTATTAACTGAACCACTTGAGTGTTTGGGACATACTGTGTAAGGTATTTCTTGAAAGAATGTATCACGAAATTTTTAGTGACAAATAACATATAATGTGTGAAATGGCGTAAAAAATCATTAGGAGAGTTTTAATTGTTTTCAAAATCTACTGCAGTAGATTTAGTTTGAAAATCCTGCTGAGTAAGAAATTAATATTTTATTGATTATTAGAAAGGCAGTATAACTTGATAATTAAAGAAAATAAATTAATCAATGTGTGTATACCCTTTAATAAAATTAAAGATTATAGCTTTTGCTTTAAGAAAACATTTAGTCAAGTAGCATATGCATAAAAATAGTATGAGTATGGATTTTTTAATCCTCCCATCAAATCTTAAATAAAACGTACCCTTTACAATAAGAGATTCGGTTTTATAGGCCAAAAACACTTAGGTTCGCGTATTTTCATGTAAGAATAAATTTTCAAATTCGATAAAAGTAATATCAGATATGAATTGTTCACAATGTAACGGTTATACACTTCTGTTAAAGTCATAGATGCACAGTTATACTTAAAAATCAAAGAACAACGATCACTCATCCACAAACACGCACACTATCGTTAAAATTGAGCGCGCGAACAGCTTTGACACCCTCATCAGCTCACCCAGCAGCTTCTTTAACTCTAAAAAAAACCGAATGTCTTGTGTTGCCCCGGCACACAACACAACCTGATCCGCCCCCCTGCGCACCGCACAGTCCGCAGCTTCCGCAGTAGCAGCGACGGCAGCCGCCACGACGACGACGGCGACGGCCACAACGACGACGGCCTCGATCACGGCGACGATCACGACGGCCTCGCCCACCACCGTGACCGTGAGCAGCAAGCAGCTACCCTCGCCCCAACAGACCCAGCCGCCAGCGTCCGCCCTGGCGAGCGCGAGCGCGGAGCTCGAGACGAATCTACCGGAGCGGCGGCCATCCTGGAGGCTCAAGGTCGACAGCGGCAGCAAGGTCTGTGGAAGCACTCATGATGATGCTCGTGGTGGTGATGATGATGATGATGATAATGATGATGATGATGGTGGTGTGGTTGTGCTCGAGAGCGCCGCTGTCGTCGAGCGCCGCGACAGCGCCGGCTGGTGTGCATGGATGCTGAGTTTTATCGGCTGGGAGTACAAGCAGGAGTGAGCGAGAGAGAGAAAGAGGGAGATATACAGTAGACAGCACGCGGTATTATTGCGCACGTCTGTTATGTTATACATGCACCGTGGGAAGAAAAGGGTTTTCTTTTTATGGAAGAATTTTACTTTTTCGTTTTTTTTTCTCTCTCTTTTTGTGTTTTTTTTCTTTGTGCAAGGGTTTTGGATTACAAAATGTGGCTCGGCTGGTCGAGTAGCTTTTTGAATTATCACTGATGGATCTGCATCTAGTATTGTAGAATGATATAAGTTGTATTTTATCGGACTTCAGATCTTATCTGTACAATAAGTTTGATGAGCTAGAGATATGAGTGGACTTTCCATATATTTTTTTTTATCAGATGCTTAGATTCCAGTATTAAAGTGCTTTATCGCTAGAGTCGTCTGAAATGAATAAGTTTTTTCTTTTGGTTTTAGTCGTTAATACTTTGTTGAATAACTTTAGAGTATATTTTATGAAAAAATAAGAGTTTGCTTAGAAAGCAATGGTGCATATATATAATTGTTAATAATAGTGAGCAAGTATTTTTACGAGAGATTGTAGGAAATTTATTAACTTTATCGATAGTTGAAAATAATATATTTTAAAATGCATTTTAAGCTTAAATAAAACTGACTTAAAGTAAGTATCGTAATGCCTTTAATTAAACATCTAATAAAAGACTTAATTTTTTAACATTGTAGAAACTTGGATAAAAACTGTAGAAATTTAGTCAATAATAACAAGATAAAAGTTTTTATTCTAAAATGTTTAATTTTTCTATTCTAGTAAAAGTTCCATCTTACTAACAGTATTTTTACATTACTTTGTATCTGTAATATATTCTCATAACATAATACGTAGATTAATTAAGTAAACGATGTATTTTGTGATCCAAAATTCTGATTCCCACGATGTAGTTGCCTGACAATTTCAGTTTGGAGAACGACCGCAACGCTGCGTCTGTATATATGTACGTTGTATTTTATTTTATTACTCTACGCACAATTTTTTGTTCACTTTTTCCTTTTTTGTTTCCTTGTGTATCCACTTTCACTTTAGCGGCTGAAGGTACGTTTTATTTTTTACACGTTTGTCTTACACCTCCCACAACGAAACAGCGCTATGAAAACACGCACTTGTAGCAAGGAATGTCGGGGTATCTGATATATACATATACATATGTAAGTGCATGATTTACTTTAGGGGCATGCTAGTCCTTTAACATTTTAAACGTCTATGTGCTTTACCGCGATTTATTATATTTTATGTGTCGCTACTCGCAATATGTTTTTTTATTATTATTATTATTGTTGTAAATATATACATATAAGCTATATTATTATTATTAATATTATGATTATTAATTTACAGTTTTTTGTAAGAAAAGCAATAAAACTGTCTGAAAGTAGTCAACTAAAAACAACGACTCCTTTATTTATTTTTGCCTTTATCGACAAAATGTTAAGAAAGACTACTGGCTGCTGCATCTGAGGAATCATTTCAAGACAGTGAACGACAATATGGGAATATTTCTGGATCTTTTACCTCGTCAAGAAGAATGTATTCGTCTACTACTCGATAGAATTAAATTATTATCACAAGAAATTAGTCACACGTGTAGCTAACTCACCTAGATAAAGCCGAGTATTCGTCGAACTACATATAGATAAGTTCTCTTAGCAAGAAGAATCTCTCACATCGAGTCGAAGTGATTCCTCAGATACAGTGCAGCGACGTCTTCTCCCAGTCCCCAAGGCCACCCCCGGCAGCTCAGCTCGCTTTTGTGCTCTCAGAAACGTGCGAACAAACACGTCTGTCTTGATTCTCAGTTCCAGCTAGAGGACGCGAACAACAGGTCAGCGTCGTCGGCAACGGCGGCGGCAGCGGCCGACACGACGGCGAGTGCGTACATAAGGCGGCCGTCGGCCGGGGCGGGCGTGCCGCGCCCCAGCTCCGCGCCCGTCGACGCCGCCAGCACCATTGCCGCGAGCGCCGGCGAGACGACGGTTGTCACCCTGCCACTCAGACGACCGCTCAAGCCGCCAGAAGACAAAGGTACGATAATATCTGTAATACGTTACTGGGTCATGTAGATTAATGTATCGTAACAGGTGTAGGTTTGTATGATCGGGCTATCGGGAAAATGGAAAAGGCTCCATGGAAAAACGCGTTTCGTTCACGAGATAACTCATCCACATCATATTTCGTCCACGAACATTTCATTCAAAGACTGGGGTCCTTATGCACTTCTCAGCTGTCGTGATTGGAAAGTGTAGAGTAAACTTGTCAAAACATCTAGAGAAATGAGACTTCTCGTGGATGAAACATTCCGCTGAAGGGACTTCCTGTAGATGGTTTGAAGTTTACAAACCAGGTTTCAAATTATTAAAAAAAAAAAGTTAAAAACAATAAATCATTACTTATGATATTAATTGGTCAAAAACACAAATTTATGTTATTATTCAAGATTTATATAATAATTACAAATCTCATGACCTTAACTCTTACTTCCGAATTTCTTTATGATAGTAGCAATCGTCTATTAGATTATTTCACATCTTATATTTACTCTAAACGATGACAAACGTTTATTGTATGTTGGTAGGAAATAATTCTTTTTACGAATAAACAATAATAAAGACCATCAATGCTGTGAACAAGTTTTCTTTTACTAGTTTATTATTCTATGTACTAGAGAAGTAAAATTCTGCTTCACTAATCTTTTACTATTATTAGTTTCTAATAACTACTATAGCTATTATTGGGATCAAGTTCAGAACAATAAAAGAACATCATAGTAAAGAAAGAACATAAAACCTCATTTCGTCACGGTGTAAGATTCCGAGTAATTTTGTGGTTCATTTTGTCGTTTTTATCGTGATCAAACAACCTCAAAAAAGTATACGCACGCGAATACACTAAAATATTTTACAGCCAGAGTGATGCTTGCCAGACTGTCGATCGTAAAGTACACCGATAAAAATATCGAACAAGATATCAAGACTTACGTACTGGTCATTAAGTTCCAATACTTTTGGCTGTGTGCCTATAATAAAACAATCACAAAGGCGTACAAATATAAAATAATAACAATTAAATCAGGGCTTTCTTTAGTGTAAAAAATACAACATCTAACTTTTCTAGTATAATGAATCATCCATGATTCATTAATTTATTTATATACATTGTTTTAGCGTCTTAGCTTTCATTTTTTCAAAAACTTAGCCTCAACCATTCCAACAAGATCAACAATGCCAATATGGTCCGGCTTGTTTTTAAAAGACGTCTCAAAAATGAAAAATACTCGCAATGTTTATCATTCTAAATTAATCTTGTACAGAGTGGAATAAAACATAAAACCGTCTTTATCTGTTACAGAACAAGACAAGGAGAACGACAGCCGCAATGCCCAGGCGACGCAGGCCGTGATCCAAAGGAGGCGGAGACCGAAGCGAAGATCCACCGGCGTCGTCCACGTCGACATGGATGTTAGTATATCATACACTTCTCTCGATCGGCGTTTCCGCATAAGTGCATGCGCACATCTCCCTCTCCTCCCTCGTCACGTGTAAATCATCACGACGTTCGTCTCGTTAACTCGCCCGTTTTAAATCACACGACCGCCGACAGAATTTTTCGCGGTGTCTATTTTCGTAGCACACGGATGCACGTCTCTCTGTGATTTGATAGATTTATCGTGCCAAGAGCGAGGTCGCGAATGTGGATGGTTGCATCGAGAAAGCGCTAAAGTCTGTATGAAATATTCGATTAAATGGGGTATTGGAAAATCGGGTATACGTAAGTAAATGTTGATAGTAGGTGGAAGATTTAATGGAAGACCGTAACACGTGTCCGCGCGTTACGTGTCTGACTATACCATGTGCCTTTTCTACTTGTAAAAATGAGAATGTGAATCAGTTTCGTATAGCCGTACACATTGTACTTCTGTGACTTAAAATTATTTCATGCCGATTATTGTGTAAAATACTAGTTTTATTTCTTATTTTTATAATTGAATAGGATTGATATTTCAGCTCAATTCAGCGTTCCGAATGAATCTTTCCTGATGAGAAATAAGTAAATAAAACAGAAATTATTAAATATTATAGAGCGAATTAAAATAAAATCGATTCAATGTATTATAATTAATCATTCATATAAATGCAACAAACGTGATCTCACTAAACATACCCACTTTCTAATTATATTCACCTCTCAGCGTCCAATTCATAAAGCAAAAAACGACAAATAATAAATGACTTATTTTAAAATTTCGAAACGAAACCCAGCACACCACTCTCGCCTCGATTAATTCGCGGCCATCAAAACATGCCGCAAAACCCGAGACATCATCGCGCCTTCAAACCCCCATCCAGTCAAACAAAAGAGATTTCGCAAAGCTTTTAAACGTGCGCTCGCGAGAGCAAGTCGTTAAAAAGCGCGACGCGCGATCGTGCGGACAGCTCGAATATAATCGATGCGTGGGCCGGAGCCAATGTTTCCATTTGACGTCAGGTGTAAACACACGCGGCTGGCTATTAATACGCACGCGCGCCCCCGCCATCGTGTCTCCGATTTCGCTTTTTTGGTGTACGCGGGTGGTGCAATCGTAAAAAATTGCGCGCTACGAGCGATGGCTGATATTTAATAAATGGTGTAATGTGTGTTGCAGGAAATCGACCCGGAGAAACAGGACGCCCCGACGAGCGGCGAGTGCGAAGACACCAAGATTAATCATAATGAGGTGAGTTGTTCGTGTGATTTTTTTAAGAGTCTTTAATGTGCCAGTTGTTGGAATTCTGCGTAAATGATGGTACTAGTAATCTACTCTTTTTCTTTATGTATACTGGCTAAAACAGCTGATCTTGAAAAGGTGCATAAATACGTGTTCGACAGATCGAAAATAAGCAAAGTAAAAGTAGCTTACGCTAGAAAACGTTTGAATGTCTGGGGCACAGTAAATCTGGAGGTCTTATGCAACTCGCCCTTGCTCTTTGACCAGAAAATTGAAAATGCGTAAATTATAAGATTTTCAATAAAATATATATTGACAGCGTTATTCTAATTATAAGTATAATTAAATAACTATACTTTGATAAGGAAATGAATATCTTTTTTAGCAAACAAGGTATTTTTGATAGGTGAACAATGATATGTAATTTATATGTACAAGAAAATTCTTACGTTAAATATTTATATATAATAAGAACATCATTATACACTGTTATTACAGTCACGAGTTTCGTTAAAATTATTTTTAAAATATTGTTTTTATAAATCTAGGAGCTAAAAATAACGTCTCTGGCAAGTTACGGGTTCATATTATTCGCGACGACGTCTCAATTGCATTCAGCCACGCAGACGCCGGGTCTGCTCAGTTCGATACGGATGTGAACGCGCGCGCGAAGATCCACGCGTTCTGCGAATGCCTTTGTGATATTTTTGGGGGACAGAGGTGCTTAATGACGTTTTCGAAATATTTGGGTCAGATTGCATCGCGAGATTCGACGTTCCGATATCTCAGCGTTTGAAAAAGATTTTTTATATTTTGTATCGAAATTTATTTTCAGATCGTGTGTCTTGCAATTTATTATTATTTTTTGTTTGTTGAAAAATTAGCGTATATGATAATTTTGAAATTAAATGCTCTTATGAATTGTTATATTAATTAATTGTTACGGTTTCCTCATGCGTACTTCTAGGACATTAAAATACATCTACAGTATATTAATTTAGGCTAAATAAATTGAAAATTGGCTTTCCCAATCGTTTCTTGTAACTGAACTCAATCACTCAAGTTCGGATAAGATAATTCATCATTGTCCTTCCCAAATTCCGAGAAAATTAAAGTGTCAATAGAAATCTACTCATCTTTATAAAAAGAACAATGTCAAAGATATATACTTTAAAACTCCGAAATCTCCCAAAAATACGTACTCCCGAACACCTCAAAATCTCAATAACTCACAATACTCTCCGGCACGCGAGCTCACGACAACGGGATCGTTTTTTTCCGTTTTTTTCTTTTTCTCCCTCTCTCTTGCTCTGTCTATCTCCTTCACGTACGCGCAAAAGGCGCCGCGCTTTCGAATACAAACGTAAATATAGACGCTGTGCTACCCCGCGGCCGGCGAAAATAGCCGCGGGTGCACGCGTGTGCGCACAGCCACGTCGGCACTCACGTCTCCGAAAAATCGCCGCCTCTTTTCCTCTCCGCTTTCCCTGTCGTTTTCATTGATAAATGAATTCTCGCCTACGGATCTGAGATATACGTAAGATTTTTTCGCGATGCGCTCTTGTATTTTGAGGCAGAGCGGGTACGATGCATTCGGTATATTTAGATTTAGTATCGATAGCGGTATTTAAAGACGGACGCGCGTATACACAAACGCACGCGGGCGCTACGAGGGAAGTGTTTGAGAGAGAGAGAGAGAGGTATAAGATTATTAAAAGAAGAAAGAAGGTTGCATATTCATCGTGGTGAATGCACCCAAATTCTGAACATTGCCATGCACAAAATTATACTATTTTAATTCTTTTCTTCATGGAATAAGAATCCATCTATTCTTTATAAGTGCAAATTTTTTTAAAGAAAAATTTCTATGGGCTATTCAAATATTCATAGCAAATTCATAAATTATACGATGATTCTTAATTAAAAATGCTATATTATTGAAAAGTATATTTATAAAAAAAAAAAAAAAATTAAGTACTGGATTAAGTAGTGATTGATTCGCTATTTCTTAAAATAATTTTGTAAAATTATATTATATTGTTTTTTTTCATAAAATTATTAATAGAAACGTTTTTTTAACTCAATTATATAAACTCAATGATAAATTATCTAGAATACAAGATATCCATTCATTTTTATCAAATTACGATTATTTATTACGCCCGTGTAGACATTTATCGTTCTCCAAAGAATTATTGGTATACACGGGAACGCGTGTCAATCGCGAACCCAAGAAGCTCCTTTCTTCCACGGGAACGACGACGAGTCGCCGTATATAACACCGCAGAAATCCGAGAGACTCACGGCTTCGTCTGCCGTTACAATATGTGCTTGCGCGCGGAATCGTCGTCGACGCTCGCACATGACCCGGATCCCGTGACTTGTCGACGTTCGAAATGTATTTTTTCGAGCTAGACTCGTGATGGGAAGCTTCTTTTTTAGACGTTTCAACTAACGCGTCGTAAAATTTTTTGTGTTGTTTTACTATTAATATATGAGTGTCCGACGAATGAATTGCGGTCAGTCAAGTCGAGATTTTTTTTATGAGCGTATTGAGAGATGCTGTGAATCATTGTTAGGAAATTTGTGACTAAAATTAATTTTTCAAAATTTCACAAGATAGTATGCTGCAATAAGTGTTTAATTATTTGTTTTATTATTTTCTCATAAAATTTATGTTCGTATCATTTACATAAATACGAGTACAAGGTTCTATTTTACAATCATATCTTTATAAATTACAATCAAAATACGCAAAGAAAACATTAATTTTGATCTTTATTCATAACAAACTTGATTTTAAATGTAAATTATTACCGCGAGTACTTAATCTCCGAATAAATAAAATCATATTAAATAATCACAAAATAATCCATAAATAATGGTGGGTTATAAAATGAATATTTGCGTAAATATTTGCATCCAAATTTAGCGAATATTATCTTTAGAAATTAATTATCCCAATTAATTATAGCACTCTTATTTTCTCTGAAAACAGATCCAACTTGCGGGATATAGCTCACATTTTAACATTGGACTTGCCAAGAGATAGACGTATTTTGAAATTTGAAAGAAGGTTGACCAAAATAATATAATACTGCGATTCCCTCCCGCAACGGTATGATTCACTCAGATCCATAAATATTTACGACAAAGAGTGTATAGGGTATATCTCATGTTCTTTTACAGTAGCCAACAATTGCAAAGTGACTTTTATTACTCGAAGATGTGCCGTGGCACTTAAAAATACATTGTCTCTTTTGCAAGGAATTCAAATAAAAATTCGAGAGCATTCCAATTATTCATTTTAAAACGCTAATTTTTTTTTTAACAAAATAAGTCTTTAAAAAAAAATTAATTTCTTTTCAGGGTAAAGCTTTAAAAACAATTATTACTTTAATAATTACTATATTACAGTTTTAGAGTAATAAAATTAAAATCCATTTTTGCCACAAATAAAAGTCAAAACAACTAAAAAAATGTAATGGAAGTTATTTTGCTTAATTGAAAAAAATTATAATTTAATGGTTACACAGATTATAGATTCCCAAAAACTACTCATTTTTGAATAATAAATTTTGCTTTTCTTCATTTCTTCGTATACTTACCTCGTTTAAATAATTGAAAGTATATACAAATTTCTCAGAAACAACACAAAGCGACGGCCATTCCTACTATAAAATGTCCAAATAAATAAATCCATACAACATCCGAAGAAAAACCCAAACACTTCTCCCAATTAGACGACTCTATAAAACCGGCTTCCCCGAACTTTTCGCTCGGAAAATCCCGTGGAGTCAACAGAACCATACATCTCTCACCGTCACCTCCCCTCTCTGTCCATCCACACTTATAGCCCGAAAACCCAACCTGTGCGTGACAGTGAAAAAAACGAAGGCGCAAACGAGCCGCGACCACAGCAATTAGAGTCGCGCCCCTCGCGCGAGCGAGCGATTTGTCGCCGCGGCTCGTTGCAATCGATTGCGTGCAGGCGCGGAAAAGCCTCCGCTGCGGCTAATTCGAAATATCGCGGTCTCTTGGCATCCGCTCGCGTAAATATTCGCGAGGAAGGGAACTAGATCAAGTATGCACGAGTATAAGAGGGAGGGAGAGTTTTGCGCGTGTAACGATGCAAAAACAAATGGAGAGGAGCGCATCACGGCCGTTTATGCGCGGTAAACGCTCGCGGAAGAGGAAGAGATACGAGGGCCCCGGATTACGGCAGAGCGCAAGCGTTTTGGCTACTTTCTCGGCATTGTGCGTCCGATGTATTTACGATCTGCTCGGCGAAGATTAGTCGTGAATTAACTTTGTTTGGTGTGGTTTTTCTTGCAGGAATTTCATGTATTATTTAAAATAAATGGGGTCTACTGAAGATTAATGAAATGTTAACTTGCTGCTTGAAATTATATTACTATTGCAAAATGTATTTTCTTAAATTTCAATATTTTTGAATCAAGTGGTGTTGGTTCACGTTGATTGCTAGAGTTGAATATTTTATCATAAAATGAATTATTATTTGACAATATTCATTGTTGCCATTATTCTTTTCAATAAAATTAAATAATATATAATTGTTTTTTTAGTCAAAAATATATTTATTTTTTAGTTTACTGTTTAATGATGTTTGATGGTACTTATTCTCAAGAACAGAACAGGGTTTTAAAGATTTTAGTTGCCGAATCATGTATACGTCACGTTCATTAGTTTATAAAATTATCAAGGCCCAGACTGCAAAATATGGAACGGGTAAACAAAAAGTGTTAATTTGAAAATAACGAAACGCACCGTGTCCGATCCTGACGGGGATCGCTTGTCCCGATTCGTTTACACGATAAATTTCGAGCCAAAACGCTTCGATCACTCGGCAGCAGTTAAATTAGCGTTCGCCGAGAAACAAATTAGCTGATTCTAAAATCAGCAAATCCCGAGAGCCACTTTCTAGTCGATTAAATCATTTTGTATCGAAACGAGAACTATTTTGCGCAAGAGGTCAAGGCGACGAGGTCTTATAGTCTCCAATACCAGAACGTTTCAACCATGTTAATGAATCAATGACTTGATTCCTATACTGTAAATGCTAAACTATTAACGTATATCATTATTTTTTTTTTCAGTAACGTAACTAAATAAAGGATTGAAAACATTATAATATGTAATATGTAAATTTATAATTTAGTTATTTGAGCAAATAATTATACACCTTTACAATTACTCTTCCAGATGCTATCAAGTTTGTATTTTAATTGTAAAAAAAGAAACAAAATCACAACCAGAATAAATTAAAGCATAAAACAATAGGAACCGCAGCTGTCGCTAACCCATCACCGCGTCAAAATAAGTACACCAATCGCCGTGTTATCTAGCAAGTCAAAACGATAACATCTTATACCACGGCGACATCGTCAACGACCGCCTTGGAAACATTTTCTCGGGGTAGGCAAAAAACAAAAGAAACGCCAAGGCGCCTGAAATAGAGTTCGACGCGCCGAGAGAACGCGTATATAGGGATAGATGCCATCGACACTCGTCTTGTCGGACGACGATCTCGACGGCTGCTCGTTGTTTGTTTTCTTTTTTTCCCCCCCGTTCTCCTGCGCCTTCTGGCACTTCCTCATTTGTACGCCCGGCGCGAGACTAATGCGCCGAAAGTTCGTCGGCATTGAAAGGCGCGCGTGCGCGTTTAGGTTGTTTTGTATTGGTTGGTATAAAAAAAAAAAAAAAAAAAAAATAGTCGAATGGTTCGTTATAGAAGTTAGCGCTGATGTTCACAGTCCCCGTTAGGGTATACAATTTGATCATTCGTTATTCATGTCGCGGTAATTGTTACGATTAGGTAAGAGTTAGATTTCATTATGAAATATACAGTGCACAGCGATTGCAACTTGCCATTTCGATCGTGTTGATTAACGACCCGGTTTGTATAATGCGCACGATACAAGTTTGGCGCCGTTATGCTCCCAATCCTTGACCGAAGAGTAAATCTTAATTGATCGCTACACGCTTGTCGAATCAGTGGTAGTAGAGCGCGGGCTTCGGTCGGACCGTATACGGCATGTTACTACTTGCTCAACGTAAACCCCCTTTTACACCTGTTTACTTTCGATCGCTGTTTTTATTTTCATTTTTTAGAGGTTTTTTCTTTGGAATCTTTTTAATCTTTTTGTTGTTGATGTTCTTTTTAGGCATTTAATTTCTCAATCTTTCGTTACAAAGTTTTGGTATGTTGAAAAAAATGTTCGGACGAAAAAATCCTTTAAACATCCTTTAACATTCTTTAAACGTCCTTTAAACATCCTTTAAACATGCTTTTCAAGATGTTTGGTACACAAATGCACAACTTCTAAATCTAAAATAAAATTTGAAGAATAAGGTTTATCGTTTAATTTGAGTTTTATCAAGGGTTTTTTAAGCTTGTGTAGTCTTACCGGGGGTTCAAAACTAGGAAGGGTTTGGATAATTCTATTTCATTTATTTATTTTATTTATTTTATTCAAACGAATAAGCGATCAGTAACTTTCCGCTACCAACTATATATTGATTTTAAAATATCGACTGTCAACAAGTACATCAAGAATAAAGTTGCCATCTGACGCATATCCCTATTTAAACATCCGCAAAAAATATACTCGAAACCTAAGCCCGCGACAAAAAAAGAAGAAAAGAGAGAGACGAATATTGGAAACTGTCGTCGCCGCCTCACATACTTACAGCGTCGTGCAAAAATAATCACGCGGCACGTGCGATTCTGCGAAGGATTTTTCAACATCGCACTACGCGTCGTGCTGCCAATTATTTCATAAACCGTTAACGAACCCATCGGCCGTCGCGGCTCTCGTCGATGCGTGTCGAGAGCCACACTGCTTATATATCTATATACCGCGCGCCTAAAGCTCATCGATAAATCTCCGATGCTCTCGGGGATCGGCCGCTCGTCGACTCGTAAAACGTCGCCGCGCGGCGGAGATTTGGCTACGCGCGTGCGTATGAAGAGACGTTAATAATCGGGGCGTATTGGAGTAAATTAGGTGGCGAACGAGAGATTGCATATGTGCGTGGTCCGGCCGCAACAGTCGTAAACAAACATCGGTTTTCAGTGCGATTTTTCGGTAATTTGAATGGGCTTGATTTATTATCGCTGCGGTGTAATTTTAGTTAGTTTGGCTACTGTGGCGGCGTACAAGTTACGTTTAACGACAAACCTTTTCAAAGTAATTCAATGTCAAATTTTCCTTTCCGGTTATCGAAGGCAGGTTATATAAGGAGACATGGTCATGTTATTAATATATTAAAAATTAGTTTATATTAAAATATAATTTAATTTTTTTTGTTGTATTCTTTATTATTAAGATTTAATTTTATAGTATAGCATTAATCTATAGCAGCTGTGTTATATATTTAATTATGTTATCACAAAAGGTTCAACATTAACACACACCTTCATCATCTCACCGTGAACTGCTCATTAAATCACAATCATTTCAACTCATGCTAATATACGCGAGCAAGCACTTGAACTTAGCGCGCATATTCTCCGCAATAATGAAGACAGAACAAAGAAACTACGGAGTCATATCGTAAACCAGCTATGATTTATTAATCTCCCACCAGACCAGCGTATAACATGGCCCTAATCCGCGTGCAGTCCAAACACATACGTCCGCACGCAGCAATATTCGCGCGCGCTCCTTCTCTCTTTCTCTCTCTATCCCCACCGAAAATAATAGGCCGCGGCCGACGGCGCAGGGTTTATTTCGAGTTTGCGCCAAAGCGAGAGAAATGCGGGAACCCCATTATTAGCAATGGCCTCGTTGCACGATTAACAAAGGGAGAAAGAGGTTTCTTTAAAGGTTACGAGGCCGCTATACCTAAATCATGCGCGACAATGCCGAATACCCCCGTTTTGTATTTTATATATACGAGAAAGAAAGGCGCAAGCGCGAGGTGTAAAAATAAGCGAAGCGACTATATACTTGATTTTGACTTACCAGATCGCGCGTACATCATCAGGGGATTATCTCTCGCTGCTGGCATCACCAAGTGCAAGATCGCTCATAACCCCTTCATCTCTCTCTTACTGCGCGCGTTATTTACTTGTTCTATACAGCAACGCACCTGCACCCGCGTGCGTGCGAGCGCCGCTCTAATTACTATTAATATCCGACAGCACACAGTACGCGGTTCTTCGATATCAGTACCTACCCGAAAGAAGAAGAAGAAAAAAAAATAACAACATGCAGCCCGCGTGCAGTGTCATCGCACTCGGGCGCAGAAAGAGCCGCCACCGCGGTGTTGTATAGATGAAAAAATAAAGATATAGTCGCGCAAGCGCTACCTCTAATTGCTCGCCTCTCGCGCTCATTGACTCACAGAGAGTGAGAGAGAGAGAGAGAGTGCGGATTCGGCCGCCTTGAAAACGCGTCGTCGGCTTCCACAAATAACTCGCGCGAGCAAGCGCGCGCGCATGGAAGTAGTCGTCGAATGCGAGAAAGAGAGGGATGCTGAGTCTCGGGGCGAGCGGCGAGAACCGCAGTCAGCAAAGCGCGTCAGTTAAACACTTGCTGTCAAGTACGAACCAGGCGTGCGCGCGGACACTATACGCGAGAGCTTTCCTCCTCGATTCTTTGTATTTTCTCCGTTAGGGTTTATAAAGCTTGTTGCTTTTTAAACAAGAAGTGAGAGTTTGGAGTACATCGAGTGCAAAGATTGTGAAAGGGTGTCATCCCGCCTGCTCTACGTGAGAAGTTTTCTAGCTGTCGAATCGGCGTTATTGTCAAGTATGAGATAACACGTGAACCTCGGCAAGATGAATTGAAATTGTAAGATACAAACACGTGTGTACCTTCGACATTAACATTATGTAAGTATATAAGCTCGCGAAAAGCGTCTTCTCAGCATTCCTCGACAACCTCATCGTACCACCCACGAAGTAAGCAAGTCTACCGAGATCAAAGAGCATCATCCTGTGAGAGAATAATATGTCGACGTACCGGAAGCGCACGCAGCCGAAACCAACGACAGCGGCGGGTCTACGCGCCCAGGCCTCAGCGAGCGGCAACTCGATTTTCCGCAACCGTCCGCGCAGCATAGCCGGCCTCTTCGGCTCGAGCAGCCAGAACAGCTACTCGAATCTCCTGGGCAACGCGTCGAGTTACTCGACGCCTAGCTACCTGAACAAGAGCTCACCTACGAACGGTGGCTACAAGAGTCCCTATTCTAACTCGGCGAACAATCTCAATGGGTACCATCATCAGTTGAATAATTATACGACCTACGGTGGCACGGCGTCAGGGTACGGGGCTTTGACCTTGCCCTCGAGCCACTCCGCTTCCAGCATCGGCTCGCTGAACTTAGCCACCGCGCCGTCCACGTCGAGTTATAATTACCTAAGCAACGGCTTGAGTAATGGTAGAACGACCACCGCCTCGTCGATTCACCGGGGCGGCAGTTTCAACAAGCCTAAACCCAAGCTGGATAGCAGTGGATTCGGATCGAGGAGCTCTAGCCTGCAGAGTCTTGCTGGGTCCGAGGGATACGTTGTAAGGAATACATGATGTTGATGTTGTTGTTATCTGATGCGGCTTTGTGCGTCGAGGTTCGGGGAAACATGTGGGGTTTATTTCGTTTGATTCCGCGGGGGTTTCGCATTTATTTGGAGAAGCGCTGGATTTAGAGGGGATTGAGGATCGGAATTAGAATCTCCAGCTTTTCGGTGTTATGTGATTCTGGTCTGTTGTCGTTCGGACGAAAGGTATTACTTTGGAATGGTTACGAATTTGAAGGGAACGAATAAATTAATATTTTGAATTGATGCGAATCTAAATCGAACTTTTTTTCAAAGAATATTTATTTTTGGTATATAAAAGGATATATTTATTAAAAAAAAAATACGTTAAATAAATTGAATTTAACTATTCCAAACCAAAATAATAGATTTTTTTCCCGAAACGAACAAATGATGTAAATTATAACGGACATAGAAACGTTAATACCATGCTATGAATTTGTTAAAATATTACGTAAAAAAGATACACTGTTAGAGGCTCTTTTTAAACATAATTTATTTAAAATATAATACTATTAATAATATATTATACTTTTACCGACCTATATAACGAAAATAGAATCCCGTGTGTGCATACTAAAATAATCCTTCATAATAGAATATACGTCAACGAATTGAAGACATTCGGACTTCTAACCATTAACATTGTTCTAAAACACATTAATTTCACAAAAGCACGGCAACTGTGATGTACGATATAGCTGTTTTGATTACCTACAAATGTACAATTATGTCATTTAATTGTATTTGTGGGACAGACAATGGTTTTGGGTTAGCGCGTTTCAGTTTAAAATAAGCTTTTACAGTTTTGAAAAATTTTGAAAATTCATGACGTACCGGCCCTGAAGACGCAAGGTTTTATGCACTTTAACGCAAGAATTCTCAGTAGTGTTTCCCCTCGCTGCGAAATGTTATACCATTCGTTTGTATATCTAAGAGAAAAAAGCGCGCTTTAGCTTTCAAATTTATTTAAACATCTGGTTTCGAAAATAAGCCTTAATTCTACATTTTGCTCGTTTATTTGCTCAGATATTTTGGATTAAAAAAAAATAACTGAAAATTTTGATTGCACTTTGATTATCAAGCTCTGTAAAATAAGACTAATTTTAAAACATAAAAGCGAAATAATACCTACGTAGCTACAAAGAGATCATTAGTATGATATATGAGCATCTGGTCAGGCCAACTAAGATAAAACAAATGTATGAGGAGACCGATTTTCTATTATAATAAATTACTCGTGCTGCGTCAAAGACGCGTATAGTTAGCATTCGTACCAATTGCCTGAAAAGTTAAATATTATAGCTAAGGTATATAGCTTGCTATAAGCCGAAGCGAATTAGTTTCATTGAATATACAAATGATACCACAGGTATCATTGGTGCCTGAGAAAACATTACCCCACCAAGCTAATAGAAAATGATATATAAGAGCTTTTCTTACAACATATTTTAAACGAGACGAAATATTATTATGTACCGAAATATGAACGTAATTTATGATTGTCAATATTTTAATCGTCTTACTTATGTAAGCCACGCTCTTCACTCTTCCCTGTCTTGCGTAGTCTTTTAAAATGGCTTGTTCTTCAGGATCTTTTATGATCAGACAATTCATTCCTATTTGTCGAAATATATTTTTCCGCTGTAAATTGCTAATATATGAGCTGTTACATTTTAATTTTATGCTTTTATAAATGATAATATATATATACTTTGTATTCACTACATCATAGATAAATAATTGCAATAATAGTTTTACACCAAAGATCGATATCTTTACCACACCAACTTCTAAAATCATTTACTTAAACAATAGTATTTTAATATTGTGAATTAATAAGATTTCAGTCGCTTCATATATATTATTTCTTTTACGAAGAATTGTAATAAACTCTGTTAATTTATAACATTTTTTCATATGTTATTATTTTTGTAACTTTGCACTACCCACAAAAATTATTGCAATAAAAAAAGATAATTCAAATATTGAAAGTACACTTTTATAATTTAAAACATTTTTAATTAATTATTCAGGAAATATATTAATTTAATGTGAAAAGTGACATAAAATTGAAAATATTAAATTGTGTTAAGTAAATATTAAATTCATACTATGATATGGTAAAATAAACTTAATATGGAAATATTAATTTACATGTATGGAAACATTGTAATAAATAGATTGGTATACTTTATAATCTTCTAATAATCTTCACGATTCCCGATTGATACGAGCAAAGTCCCACCCATATGTGTAATTTTTTATTTATATTGAAATAGTAATGATCATAAACTTCATTTATTTCTATTTCGGTGATGTCATTTTTTTATACGCGCTTGGACAAAATTAACTCTTTCATAGAAAATAGAATAAAGAATGGGTGCTGCGATAGTTCCGCCAATTCCTACATTACATTATCAATCTTATTTTAAGTTGTGCTTTCCATGAATACATTACTAGTATATGTTTCCGAACTATATCATAAATATTAATGACACACATTCATTATAAACTATGGTAATTTTCTCCAAGTTACTACAGTTAGACTTTTTATTACTTCTAAAAAACTAAAACTTGCCTTCAGAGCACTCCCGCGCTCCTTGATATCTCGTTCTTTTAAACAATTAAGTTGTCTTAGTCGGTTAGGTGCTCGTCTGCTAAATTAAACATCGTTAAAGAGTTTCAATCTCAGAAGTCCAATTTTTCGGAGTCATTATTATATTTTCCAGATGTATTATAGGGATTATAATGTCTTTCCAATTGTTTCGGTGCTGAAATGGGCTTTACAATTCGCAATATTTATATTGTTATTGATTCGTTTTTAATACTTATATTGTTATTATTCATCAACATCTTTTAAAGAGTAGGAATGGCTATACTAAATACAAATAAACCAAAATTACAGTGCCAACAAAATTTTGCCAAGAAATTTATAAAAACAAGAATAAATTTGAATTTACATGTGTTTTGAAAGAATAATCATTCAAAAATCTGAAATAAATCTACTATCTCTCAACGTCCAAGCTATATTATAGCTATATATGAAGTTAATTAAGGTACAAACAAAGAACTTACTTCAAGAAATGACGAACTTGGCACAGAAGTTTAGTGATGATTGCCATTTAATTTTAGCACTAAATTTTTTATAACCTGTAAACTGTTCACACCTTCACAATAAAAAATTTTAATGATCACATCAAAATTATCCGAATAAATATGTGCATTATTATTGTTTATCGTTCCAACTCAAAAACAATTTTGTTTTTTTTTTCGCTAAAGATGGCTCTAAGATTTATTTTATCTTCCTTTACTCTTTGTTAGACTAATAGCCTGTTTCAGCAAACGTTAATTAAGAGAGCAATTTGTTTACACGAGAGGGATATGTTTCTTGATACAATAGATAATGTTCGTATTATGTTGCCTTTAATGTTCTTTGTTCATATTTAAAATCTTTTCATCCTTCTTATAAAAAGAAATATTGAACAATCGATCACTGACACGTGTTTCACGAGCAATTTACGCATTATAACCGTCAATTATTGCCCGATGTCCCCTCGCACGTTGCAACAAAGTTCACCAAGTGATTGCCAAAATGAGAGGAAGCTGAGCGCAAAGTTTCAGGTTTCGATAATCGTTGCATCTTGATGACGCCTGACTGCATTCTTGAGATGCTTTCTAGAGAACTAAAATTTTACTTCAGACAGTTCCCGGCCGAGTCATTGTTCTAATTATAAATAACAATTGGTATCCATTTAGCCGGTAATAAAGACATTTTTAGAACTTCTATACTTTCACTCGCAAAGCATTGTTGCCGATAACTTTAATTGAAAATGTCGTCTACTGACTTTCATATCTAAACGTCCTATAAATTAAATTAAAATAACATTTTTTAACAAATAAAAATAGAATGATGATGTGCATTAGTTATTTATCATTTGCACGATCATACAATTAGGTATATCTATAATTAATGATTGCTTGATTCTAAAAAAGTCTAATTATTTATTTGCGTTCTTTTTATTTACATATTTTAATAGGATTCATTGTATTGTTTTATGGGATGATAAAATTTTACTGCACTAGATGCAGCGATATTGTGGAAACTTTTTATGCTATACAGTTTTACGGCTGTCTAAATTTAGATGTAACGGCCCGTCACGAGGAATTGGGAAATTACAGTATTAACTTCGAATGAACTGAAAGGAAATACAAATTAAATTATGGCAATATTATTATTTTTAATACTGTAAGTGTGCATCTATATTAAGGAGCCAATAGATATAACTTTGCAGCTGATAAAGTTCCATTGGGAATAATTTATTTAAAGCAAACAACCTACCTCTACAAGAAAAAAATTCACCAGTAATTCACCGGTTTCAGGACAAATTTTAATGTTCTGACTAATATCTGGATAAAATTCCAGCCGTGTTCTAACGTATTTTCGTATTGAGGACGTTCCTGTCACAAAAATGACGATAAATGTAAAATATTTTTCAACTTCTTTTTCGCATATTACAATATGAGTGATGTAATTGGAAAGACGGGTACTTGAAAAAAAGAGAAATATTTTTTAGAACTAAATTTAATTATTGATAAACAAGATATACCGTCATTATAAAAAAAATTAACAAAACCCAGGAATCTATTTGATTTTGTATCGGATTTCAAATTTGAAGGTCTCATTTTGTTACATTTGCAATTTCAAAGTGAGGAACCGCTATGAAAATTAAAAAATTATCAATACCTGTAAAGTTACATACAATTGTTCATAAGAATTCATAAGT